>KV428083.1:0-109358 GCA_001632355.1 Sistotremastrum suecicum HHB10207 ss-3 | reverse complement strand
CATTTTTCTTGAAGCTCTTCGTATTCCACTGGAATATGGTATCGATACAGTCACGTGTCCTGTGAGAATTCCAAACATGAATTACGATATATCGTACGCTCGGATTCCGGAAGCGTGCTTTCCCTTCTCTCATCCCTTCCACTCTCTCGCAAAGCGACCTCCTGGTCGCCTTGTGTGGGCCCCGCCGTCTTCTCAGACGGCACCGACGCGGTTGGCAGTGGTGGGCTGCACAACGACTATCTTTGTAAGACCTCCCAGGATGGTGGCTCTCTGGTCACCACCGCTGTGCGAGGCAGGGGCTTAGTCGCCCTACGTCGGAGAGCTGAGCTGAGTGGAGGTCTCTCATCGTCGCATTCTGCTGTACAAGTGGTCTGCGGTCGTATGCGAGCGGTCGTGCGTTGGTCCCTCGCAAGAGGTGGCCATCTGTGCGACTGAGATCTTACCTTACCTTCATGCTGAGTATCTTTAACTATACACTGTTGACCATCTCCGAGTCTTCACCCTTTCAGTAAATTTAATCATCTCTTTCTACCCGCCCATTGCGGCGCTTTAGGATTCGGAGAGGAATAGTATCGCGGTGCTACCAGTGCCAGTGAACGATATACGAGGCATGTACATCATATATGATCAATTTGAGGATATATACGTCCACCAAACATCTAGAGATATGATTCGCCTTGTCTTCGCCACAGAAGCGATGTCTGGGATTATTTATTGGTGAGTACTGCATGACATAAAACAGATCTAACCGTTTGTCGGATCTCCCGCGGGCAGCGAGGAACTGAAAGGAGATCCCTCGTAAAATCCAGGATACAATTCTTTTGTGGATTTATTTATTTTTGGGTCAAGTTTATTGTCATGTGAGGGCGAGGCCCTATGTCTTTGTGGAATGATGTCGATGTACATTTGTGAGTAACAGTTTGGCGACGGAGAAGGCCCGCGAGTTTCAGGACGAGGATATGATGGATTTGTTGTGGCCTGCCGAGCTGCGCAGAAGTAACGGTGTATAGCTCCCAATCTGTAAGGACCGAGTGCAATCATGAAGAGCTTGGTGGAAGCAGTGGGCTGCCCGACCAGATAATTAGGATGAGCGACATGCATCAGGAGCTCTTCATGTAGCCTTTTGATTGACTTTGAGCACTAAGAAGATCCTGGAAATGTCTGACTGGCATGTACCAATAATATCAGGAACAGTGTGAGCTATGAAAGAGCGACGCGATGTTCACGCGATGTCACATTGCCAGTGAGCATGAGAGGACCAAGGAATTCAGACACGTGAACACAGAACAGAGGCCATATATGAATTGCTGTCGTGTGAATGAGAGCGCATGAACATCCGTTACTGTAGGCTAAAGTCGCAAACGGGAGCATGTATGAGATGGACTTGTTGAATGCGATTGGAATTCAAGGAATTGACAGATATAGATGTCATCGAGTGCTGATCTCAGAGATCCCACATGTCAGGGCTCGTCAAAGCTTGGAGAACCAATACTGCGCTTGGTTGCTTAGTACTTTTGCTTGCTACGCCCGACAACATGAGCTACACTACTGGGAAGAGCGACATTGCAACTCCGCCCCGATCGCGGTTAGGGCGGTCGGGAGTTCAATTCGCGCCTTTCTTGCTGTCGAACGACGTCCGACCAGAGCCCTCGTACATTGAAGCCCGCCGACTCGTCAACATGCCCTTCAACAACATCCCCGACGAGCTCATCTCCAAGATTTTTAAGGACCTCGAGGAGGATTTCAAGGAGATCAGGCAGTCCAAGGAATACCTGAAGAACACTCTTTCCCTTGCACAGATGTGAGACCGAGTGCAACGCGTTGGACACGTACTGTGAAACTGACTTCCTTCAGAAACAAACAATGTCGTCGCGTCGCCCTCACCCTTACTCATCGGGATCTATGGTCTACAATATTGCTGCATTGGCCAAAAGAAATCGTTAACCTCTACCTGGAACGCTCTCGAATATCAGACACCCCCGACATCTTCGTCAGCTTTGACACTCGTCAGCTTGGGACTCGCAATCGGAAATTGAAGCATGAATATGTCGCCCACTTCTTCGAACAAGAAATGAAAAACATTGCCCACCTCGAACTGGACATCCACAGTCAGCAAAGTAGTCAGGTTGTTGCGGATGCCATATGCCACACCCACGCTCCTCGATTGCAATTTTTTGCGGTGCATCTTGGACAAGGAATCCAAAATATTACAACTCTATTCGGCTCGAACGCCCCACTCTTGCGCGCGGCCCGCATACACGGCTCTATGCAACTTCGTCTCCCCCTCTTCGAATCTCTTCGAGAACTGCAGTACCGTGTCGATGGGCAGAATCTAAAGGAATTGATCGAGACGCTCAAAGGAATGCAAAAACTCGAGAAACTTGCTTTGATCGGAACGCGCGAGACTGTTGCATTGGCCCCAGAACCTACCGAGATAACGATTCTACCTGCATGCACTTGGTTCAACATAGACGACATGGAATCACACCTCGCAGAATATGCCCTCGCCCACATCTCCTTCCCTCAGCTCGAATCCCTACGCGTGAGCGAAAGACTGGTTCAACTCCCAGACATGACTTTCTCGATGTCATTATTCTCTGTTCTTCCCACACTCGCAACCGAAGGAGAACCCCTGTCTTTCGAGTTGCATCATGGTCGGGTGGTTATATCTATGGCAGGCTATCGATTCGAAAGCGATTGGAGGAACGTGGCTGCCGCTGATAGCACCAACTTCATTGCGACCATTGGAACCGCCCTTAGCGCGCCGGTACAGCTTCTTAACCTCCAACCCCACAAAATTATCATACGGAACACGATCTCTCAAAGGTCAAGACCTCCCAACGAGCCGCTGTCCTTGACCAGGCAAGATCTTAGCCGAGTCCTTGACTTGATGCTCCCCGCATACCCTTCAGTAGAGGTGTTGGAGATGAGCGTAGGAATAACCGGAGTTGTGGGGGCAATTCATCATCATCCCGATCACCTCCCAAATCTGAAAACCATCAGAGTCGTACGGAGACCTGATCAAGGGAATGTCTCTGATGCCGAGGCTCAGCTCTTCCAAAGGATTGCGCAAGGGAGAGGGGTGCAGGTTGAACACGAACAGTTGTAGAGAAAGAATGGCGGACACAGTAGTATCGCCTTGCATGTGGTTCCAGTATAGAGACTTCGATTTGTAATGTACTCGTAGTACGGGACAGCGCTGACAGCGCTCAGAATGCCAAAACCATATCAGTCCCAACATTTGTATATGCACGCTACAATGCTTGCATTACTGTTGTAATGAACAAAGTCGTATCCTATGGCATCGCGCCCCTGGGTGGGCAATGAAAATTGAACCAGCCCACCGTCGACGTCATAGAAAGACACCGTGATAACGGTCTCCTTAGGCAGGCGAATCGCCATCCATTGGTAACGATATGCATGTATACTCGGCTTCCAGTGCCGCGGGTACACTCGAAAGACAGATACAGCGAGTCGAGGTGTTCAGTCAGCGGAGGAACATCGCCTGAGCGTTCAGTGTGGGTTGCTGGGCCTGGCTCGATGCACCGCGCGCAAATGCGAAAGAAATAGATAAGAGGTGCATTAAGAAAGGAAACTAATCGATCACAGAGCATTGAATGGAACAAGAACAAACACATTATTAACAAAAACGTCCTCGACTACTCTTTAAGCAGTCACAGCGGCAGGGGCAGCGGCACCTGCTTGATCCGTCTTGGTATAATCCTAGTTATGACATAGATTAGGATATGGTAGTCGTCAATAATGAAAGTACTAACCTCCATCTCTGTATCCAACTCTTGTGCAGTTTTCGGCGTTCTCTCACCCCTGTTTCTGCGACCCCTTCCTCTACCACGTCCTCCTCTACCTCCTCTCCCAGTTCTTTGAATATGATTTAGATAACCTGTCGAGTCCATATCGACGAAACTTGCCTGGTAGGTCCAGCTGTGGTCTCAACACCTTCCATGGGTGCAGCCGCGGGAGCGACGCGATTGACCAATGATGGGGGTGCAGCGGGTCCAAGAACAATTTCGATCTTCATTGGGCGTTCTGTGGAGAGCAGCAATTTGGTGAGGCAGGTGTCCAGATGAGGTTAGGATAAGAGCGCAAAGAGAAACGGCACGCGTATCGAAATATCCCCTCAGCACGGTCTCTTCATGATATCCAGAAAACGGCGCCATCAACATTGTTCTTCTCCGTGCCCTGGAGCGTTGAGAGGGTCGGAATTCGGTGAACAGACACTGAGGGATGGCAGACAACGGATGTCTCGTTCTAGTGAACAGGCCGATCTCGCACAGGCCGGATGGAACGCCATGGGTCTGCCGCTTTCCGGAGGAAAGTCGAGAGCTGTGAGACGTTGTTTAAAACAACTTGAGCCTACAGTCTGTGGCATTCGACCCCGTATAAGCCAGTAGCGAGCTACGTAGCATAGATTGGGTCACAAGTGACATTCGCACATGGAGGCAGAGCATGATGAAATGCAGAAGCCACCGAAAGCGCCAATCTCTTAGTTCAAAGTCTCAATCATGTCGGGTTGAGCAGATTGATCCGTCTATCACGCCGCAAAAGAGGTGACGATGCCGAGGGCACGAAGAAGCGAAGCAACGCCGAGCACGCCATCAGGTAACCAAGGTCGAAGGGAGAAGGAAAGGAATTAAAGAGAGGGGCTACTAACTGCCATCGATGAGGCGATTGTTGTATTGTTGGTAAGCCTTGGCACCATCGCCCTTTTTCACAAACTGGACCAAAGCGACGCCTTTGGATTTGCCGTGTGCATCGTAGTGAAGGTTAACATCGCGCAGATTACCGACGGTGCTTGAGAAAAGTTCCTGAGGGAATGGATATAAATACGGGTTTTCATACACACAACTGCTGCGACAAACCTTGATTTGAGCCTCATTCACATCCAGAGGGAGGTTTGAGACGATGATTTTGTCGGAGGCTTGTGTGGCAGGCGTCACGGCAGAGGCACCGTTGGCAAGAGGAACCGCTCCGGCATAACGAGCACGGGTGGAGGGATTAGCACCCGCAGCTGAAGTGCCCAGAGCGTTGACACGAGCGCCGCCTCGACGGTGATTTCTGGGCTTAGACTTGATGATCTGAACAAAAAGGACGAGGGTTTGAAAATGAGGCCTTTTGAGGCTCATGGCGCTCTTCTTACATCGTCGAGGGATTTATCCATGTTTTCTGAGAAGAAGCGAAGGTTTTAACGTTGAGACGACTGAGACGGCGTTCTGGCTGATGGAGGCGATGAACAAGGAGGCGAGCGACGGGGTGGGCTCTCTTTTGTGACTACCGAGTTCAAGCTGAGTTTCAATTTTTTGTCCTCAGTCAACCAACTTCGAGGTCTTCTTTGGCTGTTTTCTCCTCTTTGGGTCATATCTCGCAGGAAATTGCACGTCTCAGTGCTTAAAATATCCAGGGACCTTCTACCATTTTTATCTTCAGTATCAACAGAATTGCTAAACGTCCAGACGTCTCTTATACTGCATAATGTCTCGAGGCGGACGAGGAGGAGGGCGAGGTGGTGGCCGTGGTGGTTTTGCAGGAGGATCGAGTATGCCACCCATGGGGCTCACCTTCGCTGACCTTCAAGCGATATCGAAAGAAGAGACTGGCCTGTTTCCTGTGAGTATATTTCCCGCATGTATTATAACAATTCGTTGAAGTATCAAGGTTGTAGCCAATGGATCCCCTCCCTATTCTGACATCCATTAAACCGGAAGAACTGGAGATTTTGGATCTGCAACGTGGCTTCGTCAAGAGACTGCGCCAGTCGCAGTATTACCTGGTGGAAACGGTCAAGTCAACAGGTCCGCCAAATCTTCTACCACTGACTATATGCTAACGATTAAAGCCAGATCTACCGCGTTACTCTGATAAATATCGGCCTATAGCGACTGCCCAGCCGACTTTGAAGCGCAAGGACCTAAATCCATCGTTCTTTCCTCCAGATCTATTCGATGCTCATTTTAATCCCCGGAAAAAGAGGAAAAGTATGTTTTCATCATAATATTGAATGGCCGGCCACTAACCATTCCCAGCTAAAGCCTCGACTACAAAGAAAGGCATTAATCTCGATGACCTGAAAGATGACGACGACCAAAGTGGTTCCGAGAAGGGCTCCAAAGACGGCAGTGAACAGGCTGATGAAGATTATGATGTGGATGAAGAAGACGACAATGATTATGCTGAGAACTATTTCGACAATGGCGAAGCGGACGATGTTGATGATCTCGGGGGCGGCGGCGGTGGTGATGAGGCGGGTGGTGGTGCAGGTATGTTCAGTCCTGGTTCTCCAACTCATGGCTGAGCTCATTCATCGTCTAGATTATGATTAGAAGCAGTGTAACGCTGGGTAAGGCATCAACAGAGCTTTGAGTAGATTAGACCAGCAGACGCAGTATCTTAGATTACGTTGTGTACGATAGTCCCGTTGCGAATCAAATCTAATCTTATTAGCCGCGATCTCTGTTTGCATTGCGCGCCTGAGCAAACGCTTGGCCCAACTTTAGCCCAGTGACCGTGACGCACGACTTCGAGCCGTTGACTGAGCGATGAGCTTCAAGCTAAATCATGAAGGCATTCTACTGTTCGAGCAGCCTTTCATTCGGGTGAGTATAATGTACTCATCTGTCAGACACCCTGCTCACCATGGCTCTCAGGTGCCGTACGAGAACTACCGCAAGGTCTTCCGCACCTCCCAGAAATACGTAGAAAGAGAGCTCGGGGCGGTTCAGAATGCTTCGAACGAGCTTCTGAAACATGTGGACGCTACTGAGGATAACGGTGACATGGTCAAATCCTTAGATGCGATGATAGCCAGAGTGGAAGGTCTGAAGAAGAAGGTATGGCCAGCTCGTGTGATCCTCCAACATTCTAGCTCATCATCCAACCTTCTTCAAGCTTTCAGATCTCCACTCCAATGCCGGTGCTCCTACTCTGAAGGTCACCAAGACTCGTTTGGATCAGTTGTCTCTAGTGGAGGACATGCAGACACAGGACGATCCGAGATACCCTAAATGGGCAGACACCCGCCTTAACAAGTGGATAGTCGATTGGGCACTGCGAACTGGAAGGATTCAAACGGCCGAGAAGCTAACACAGAGTCAAGATCTATACGTACGTCCTTATTCTTAATGTGGATTCATCAAGATCTCACCAAAGCAGTCACTAGTGGACTTGGAATTATTTGCCGAGATTCACCGAATAGAAGACGCATTGAGGAAACAAAGCTGTACTGAGGCACTTGCATGGTGCAATGAGAATAAGAATGCGCTGAAGAAGATCAAGGTAAGTTGCTATTTGACTTCTCCGAAGACTCGGTCTCATTCTGGTGTCCCAGAGTACCCTCGAATTCGAACTAAGATTGCAAGAATTCATCGAGTTGGCTCGATGTATGAACCACACAGAAGCAATAGCTTATTTGAAGAAACATCTTGCACCTTGGAAGGAGACGCACCTAGAGCAAATCCAGAAGTGTTCTGCGTTGCTTGCTGTGCTTCCTACAACGACTTGTGGCCCCTATAAGGTGTGTATCTGCCGTTTGCTACCCTTCAATGATTCTAATTTTGGGATCAGCGCCTCTACTCTCCGAAGCGATGGGAAAGCATCGTCCAGTCATTCCGTCAAGCTGTCTATACCCTCAATACTCTATCTTCTGAACCTCTGCTACATCTTGCTCTTTATGCCGGTCTCGCGTCTCTAAAGCTTCCCATTTGTTACGAGGACGGCTGCAAGAACGTCGATTGCCCGGTCTGCGATCACGAGGGTCTCGGAGAGCTAGCAAAAGAGGTACCGCAGAGCCACCATGTGAATTCCACGATCGTATGCAGGTACAGCAGTAAGATCATGGATGAAGATAACCCGCCTATGGCATTTCCAAATGGCTTCGTGTACTCGCGGCAGGTAATTCGTTTCAAAGGTTTGTTCAGACATAAAATTCACACGTCAGCAGGCTCTGGAAGATATGGCCCAGAAGAACAACGGAAGAGTCAAATGTATGCGTTCTGGGGCAGAAATTCCATTCACAGAGCTCAAGAAGGTGTACATTTCCTAGTCACGTTGGTGTATTTGAAAAGTTGTTTTCTGTGTATTGTGTAATTGTACTATGGCTACTTTGATCTTTCTGTGCGAGTTGAACGCACATTCAAAACTATGGATACATGTTGGATGGACAACCATTGAGATGAGGATAAACCGAAATTAGAGGATGAATTAGAAGAGATTGAGTTATAGCTTTGCAGTCGCCTGAGCTGCTCCCAGTGCAGCCGCAAACATAGTCAGCAGGGTATCACGTTTTTCCATCCCGACGCTAACACGCACGAGACCAGGCTCTACGCCATAACTGGCTGCCCAGTCCAGTTCGGCGTAATGGGCGAGAATGGTATAAGGACATGCCAGTGTAAAGTTAGTGCCGAGACTAGGGCCCTTACAGCAGTCCAAGGTATCGAAGAACGCTTGTGAAGCTTCTAAAGAGGTGAAGGTGACAGAGAAGAGCCCTCCATACCCTCCGGGGTGACGATCTGCGGAGCCTTTCACACGACATACATCGTAGTATTCAGGCGTCACGAATTTGGGATACCAGATCTTCTTGACAACGGAGCCTGAATCAGGGCTGACTTCGAGTGAGCGCTCGCGCAGCCAGTCGCAGACGGCTTCAGCATTGCCGTCGATAACGTGGACTCTCCGAGCAAAGTCTCGTGAGTTACGCTCCAAGAAGACAGCGTCTTCTCCCCAGTAACATTCGTCGTAGCAACTGGTAAGTGCCTTCTTGAGCTTTTCATAATACACGGAGGCAGGATTCAATATCATGCTGAACGGAAGTCATTAAAACGCATTAATCTCGGACTCAAAAAAATCGGGCGCACCTTCCACCCATGACATTTGCGTCACCGCTGAAGACCTTCGTCAGCCCACTGACGACCATGTCTGCGAATGGTAGGACTTCTACGTTGGCAAAGTTCCCAACAGTTTCGTCAATGACAATGAGGAATTTGTATTTCGCGGCCAGGTCCTTCAGCCTTTTGAGAGGTGGCGAGCGAAGGAGGGGGTTGGACGGGAATTCACAGAAGAGGGCCAGTACGGGAGGAGAATCGACAGGCGCGGCTTCGAGCATGGCTTCCAATGCATCGGCGTCTGCGTCTGTTCCGTGGCCAAAGAAATGACAACCAGGACCCCATTTCTGCAAAATCTTGAGCGTATCGGTATACGGGAAGCTGAAAGTAAAATCATTAGGCTAAGCGACAAGGGAATTTAAAGACGATCCTACCCAAAACAGACGCTTTTCGCCGACGGCATGACGGACAAAGCGAGCTGATGCGCATTCCATATTGCGCTCATTCCACTAGGGTACAAAAAGACATCGTCCTCGCTAACGTTTTCGATGCCTCGCACGGATGGGCCTGTTTGTTCCGAGCACCCTTCCCCTGGGCGAAGAGAGTCGTAAGGGTCTCTAACAAGCACACCTGCGATCCGACGACGCAAAGTACGCTTGGCGATGTCAGCAGACATGGCTGGCAGGTTACGGCCATAGCGTTCTTCAAGATAAGTTTGGTCTAAGTTCTCCGAGGGCTCAGACCAGCCATGGAGTCGGGCGAGGGGGTTGTTTGGCGTGCTCTTCTTGGAATAGTGTCGATTGCCTGGTTTTGAAAATGCACGTGAGGGGGATGGCGTGATGGTTGGCACCTCTGGAGCGACCAGGGACAGACACTTGTCGGCAAATCGGCTAGATATGCCTAAACCAGTATGCTGCCAAAACTGTTTCGCCAAAGGGAAGGACTCTGCAGGGAAAAAGACCATATGTAGATCCATATTCTCTGCAGCACTGGACGATGGTGTCTCGGCCGAATCCAAATTCGGGCTTGAATCGAGGGGTATGAGATAGTTCACAGTTCGTATAGGCAGGGGGTGAGGCTCTTTATGATGGGCGAGCATAAAGGAAAGGCATGCATTGGCTATTCGAGCCTTGGGGAACAGCATACAGCTTTCGCCAGGTCGGCCGAATTTGGATTCACAGATCGTTGCGAGCTGCGCGAGATACCTGAGCTCTCAGCGAACGAGAAAATAAGATGGACGCACCTTCTGTATGCTCTTATGGATGAAAAATCTGGGATATCCAGTGCACATCGTGTCAATGACTCGTTTGTTGCCTTCCTCATAGTCGATATTGTCTCTCCAGGTCGGAAGAGAGACCGAGATGGCATGAGGGATGGCTGGAATGCTGGCGCCGAGGATAGACATGGCTGTTCGTGACAGGGAGTGTAAGGAGCGGTAGCCTTGCTTTTATGGCCCTGGAGGAGAGCTGGATGTTCGCATAGAGTCACGCACTAATTGAAAGCCAAAGGGATGGCGGCGGCAATCGTGCCGGAAAGAGCAAGATCGGCCGAAAACAGTGACAAATGAACCCACGAAAATGCTCATAATCAATTCAGGCCAAACTATTACAGGAGAACATAATCATTATTCATACACTGAGTCGCCAACTAGTGCAAACACATTCAGGGACGCATGGGGAATTCAAATTATCAGTCTTTCAATGCTTGGGACGAACGATCTCCTTTTGACCTTCTCCACTCTTCGGCTTCGTCCACGGGTCTACTCTATCCAGACTTCCTAGACTTGACACGCTTGAAAGCATACTGTTGCGTCTGTTCAGTCGCAGTTCAAAAATTTCCAGCCATTTATGATGTTGTGAATTGTGCCTTACCTGCTATGAACATCCACACTTCCACTGCTACGAGATCTAGACGATGAAGTCGAGGATGCTCGCCGATGTCTTTGCATTCGTCTCGGATCAGTCTCAATAGAAGCCATGGTAGCGAAGCGCGCGAGGACTGGATCCGACGTTGATCTGTTAAGGCAGAATAACTTAATCCGAGCGAGAGCTTACCATCGACGACTGAAATAACTCCACGGAGGTTCCCTCGTGTCCCCACTAGGCACTGTTCTTCCATCGCCTCTTCAACCACGAATACGCGATGCGCATTAGCTGGGACATTATCGTTATAGTTTATATGCAAGGATCGATAGAATTCAAACTCACTTGCGACGAGTTTTTGCATAGCAAACATAAGACTGCTAGAAAGTCCTACAGCATAAACAGGGTACCTGTCAACGCCGTCGTCCGCACCAGCAGGCTCCTGATGAGGCATGAGCGTGAGTGGTCTTCGAAAACTCGAGACTCACTTTTATTTGCTTGATGAAATCACCCAATGGAACAGTGAGGATCGCTTTGCTTTGACTCGGGACAACGATCTAAATACGGGTTAGGCTGGTTGACGAGTGAAGCGACTCCGATAAGGACCTTGCCGATATCAGTGACCGAGACAGCTGACAAGAGGTAGCCATCCAGAGGGTTGACGATCGCAACGCTGCTCAGACCTTGTTCGGACAGGATCTTCATGGCATCTAACAGGACGGAATCGGCAGGTAAAGAAACGACGTGGTTTGTATATAGTCCCAGTTGAGCTATGGCAGCTTCGAGCGTTGAATGAAGATTGGGATAATCGTTGCAGTGGGCAAGGAACCAGCCCACCAGAGATAGGTCTGATACCATTCCAGCAGGCCGTCCGTCTTCCGTTTCGATAAGAACTCGGTGTGTCCCTCTGGAAAAGACCTGCAGGAGATCCAGCAGAGTTGCGTCATGCTGTAGAAGAACAAGAGGGTTCTTATCAGACAGATCTTAGAACAAAGCACAGCTTAGCCAAAAGCCTGGTGAAGTGACCCGAATTGGAACATACCTCCAACGAGATGTACTGGAACGTGTCCGCTCTTGGCAGCGACCAGAATCTCGCTCAAACGCGGATTTTCTTCGAGATCTTCTGGAGTGAGGGCATGCTGAGTGGCAGCTAAAGTCAAGAACGCGTTAACGTCGGCATACTGTTAAAGCGGCGATTATGAAATAGTTTGCAATGGTGGCATGAAAGCTCACATCGAAGAGGCCCGAATAAGGCCTTCCATTGGGCGATAACTGAGAGGCTTTGATAGCGAGACACAAAGTTCCGTGCGTGAGGAGGCTCTGTGTCGATAGGCGTCAAGACTTTGTCCATCGTCATATTGTCATTACAAACCTCACAGGCTGCCTCAACGGAGGCATCAGCCTCGATCTCGTACAAAGGGCTGTCGATCAAGTCTACAAAGCATGATTTAGACATGGAGACGACAAGGAAACAATTTGAAGACCTTTAGCTTTGATCTGTGACCATGAATCAACCAATTCTCTTGAATCCGTAGTTGGTAAAGATGTGTTATTAGGACTGGATGGAGACGATGGGGAGAAGTGGGATCTCCGTCGACGAAGAGAAGACATGGTGCACTAGCCAGTGACGCAGTGCAGAAGACCGCCTAGCTGCAGCGGAGAGATGATGCTGGACAAGTCAGAGGACGCCAGCTTTGCGGGAACAGCTCAGGAGCCGTAAGTTTACATGTATGGGACTTCCACATCCGACGCACGTCTTCCGGTCAACATCACCGTAAACCGCGACTACGCTCGCGACGATAATACCTGGCACGACCTTGAACAACGTCCGGAGAGCAGTCGTGAACTCTGCATAAAAGCAGGCCTTGAGTTCTGCGTGTCATGAGCTTGCCGCCGTTCGAGTTACAGGTGCTCATCGCGGATGTCCTGGCTGCAGGTTTTGGCTCCGGTATGCTTGTCCTTTGCTGGATCACTCCTCGGTTGCTGAAGACTGTCTAGAATCTTCATCACAGTCAAATTATGTGCGATGCGCTTGTGCAATAAGTGCGTCAAATGCTACACTGTCGCCGCCCCAGAGCTGACATTGCATAGGAAACGATATTTACGTCGGATGTGCCGACGGCGCGGTCCTGAGGTTCTCATTGCCTCAGCTGGAGAATGGCCTGGTCAGTCTATTTGTCCTCTCTTTATACCGTGCTGATTGAAGCTAGGCCGAATCATATATGCTACTCAACCGACATGCTTTCCCTCAAGGGAAAGCCATAGATGACATCAAGGTCATTCCGAGTATAAGGAAAATATTGGTTCAGACTGGTATGTATTTCTCTTGCTTGTGTTAGACTGAGTATCTAATGGATTGTAGACCGAAGAATATATTTCTTCACTTATCCCGACCTGGATCCAATACCGCCAGACAAGATGCCACCGCTCAAGAATGTGGTCACCTTCTGCTTGGATGAGCGACCACCTCCCCCTGTCAAACCTGGACAAGCCCCGTTGGCAGCCGAGATTCTTGTTGTGAAACCTAAATTCATTGCCCCATATGTCATCGGAGACAAAGTTGTACCCAGACCGGTAAGTAGGGCCTGTCCAATCATCGAACGAATTAACGAAAATGCAGGACATGGGTTTCCCCGAAACATCCAAACCCGTTCTGGCGCGCCGATATGGCGACTTTGTGTGTATCGGCGATACACAACTCTACAGAATGGTAGATCTAGACGCCAAACTGCACTTTGAGATTGTGCAGGTGTCCCAGAGCGAAGATGTATCTGAAAAGCCAACTCCGAGTTTAGCCGTGCTCTCAAAGAATGAATTTCTTCTCGTGACTTGGTCTGGTACCGCTTCTTTTGGAGTGTCTCTCATGGGTACGGGAGACCCATCACGGAACCCAATAGAGTACAAGCATCAGCTCCGGTCTTTGGGTTCGGTTTTCACCTCTTACCTTCAGCTTCTGTCGCACTCATTCTCGGTCCAGCTGTCGATTATCCTCACATTATTGCTATAACGGCGAATCAAACGATACTAGTACGGTCTATAGACGATCCGGTTGAAGATCCAGACACTTTTTCCTACCTTCAAACCTTTCAACCTTCTCCGAAGCTTCCGCTTCCTGTGGCAATCTTGGGAACGCAAGGCGATTTTTTCGTTCCCTACAACCACGGTGCTCTCCGCCTCGAGCAAGTGTCCTTCTCTCTACCACTTTCTGACGCCGGGAACCAGTGGGGCGATCAGTCGGAAGGCGTTCGAAATGCACCGGTCTCTCCGCAGTTTGAGAATTCCCGAATCCTCGTATTGGGAGACAATTCTATTCAGGCTCTCTGTGCACCACCTGTCATATCACGAGCTGAATCTTTGATCGAATCGAACCAAATCGAGCAATCTGTAGCGCTCCTGGATGAGATACATAGGCAAGCGAACTCAACAAACCCTCCCGATCCATCCAAGGTATGTGACGATACACTTTCCTCGAGATTTATTGGGTGACGAGGATCGTTCAGATTACAGAAGCTCGTTATCTGCGGCAAAAATTAGGATACCGCTGCCTTTCTCTGTGCTCCTTTGAAGAAGCAGGCCGGCAGTTGTTCCTTGGCCGGCTGGACCCACGCCTTCTCATTCGTTACTTCCCTTCTATCGTTGGATCTCTGTTCGAAGTTTCTCCTTATGCAACAAATTATATCGGCCTCAAGCCTGACGTGCCAGAGACAGACATTGCAGATCTCGGTGAGCTATTCCTTTCCCATCCTACCACACTGCTCGCCTAGTTGCGCCTGCTCTATTATCATCTTCTAATGATGTATCCGTCCCTTCTGGGCACTGACAGTCGTGACAAACATAGTCAGGAATTATTCTCCCCACCTCGAGCCTAACACGCGCACAGCTCATCCTACGGTCGAACTTCGCAAAGTCTTGAATTCCCAAGCGCGTGAGATGCTCCTAGAGTATCTCTCAAAATGGCGTGTGCAACGCAGAGCCAATCTGATACCCGAGGACCATGATACCCCTTTCATTGACGTGGTAAGTCTTTCCGTGATGCTTACATCCCAATCCCCTCACCGGTTCGTTCATCGTAGGCGGTCGACACAGTTCTCCTTCGGCTGTTTGCTGAAGATAGAAAAGAAGAAGAGCTTGGCTCATTACTCCAGGAGTCCCAGAACATCAATTTGGGAGATGTTGAACAGACGCTCATCGATATGCAGCAGTTCCAAATTCTCTGCAGCCTCTACGAGCAACATGGAAATGAAGCTAAATTGATCGAAACATGGGCCAAGTAAGTTACTGCCATTACTTGCATCGTTTGTCTCAATCTATGAACCAGGCTCGTGGAAGGTGAATGGAAGGATCCTCGGATCGCGGATCCATTACAGCGGATCGGCTCTTTGCTTAGCAAGACAAAAGACCGTGTGTTATTCAAAAAACACATCTTCTGGCTCACGAAGAGGGACTTGGATTTCGGACTCAAGGTAATTGTATTGCCAAGTTGCGATGTCGATGCCTAACAACCTTCTGCGGTAGTTACTCACTTCGCGGGATGTGCAAAAGTCGGGGGATTTCGACGATGCCTCGACGCTTTCACAACTGAGAATGTTGAGCGAGGAGGCCGCCGATCTTTTTCTTGAACACATTGTATTGCAGAAGCGTAGCGATGTGGGTTTCAATTTGGCTTATTACTTCGTCTCTCATTTTCTTTAGGACGCTGATATACATACTCGGTTGGCCGTGCGCTTGTTGCATCGAGTGTTACGAGCCTTGCCGAATGCAACAAGCGAACTGGTTACTTCAGCACGTAGGTTTCTGATTTCGTAAACAAAGCCGATTTTGAAACTTTGTCCACAGCGCGTGGGATGACAGTCCTGACTGCTCTGGCAAACGTCCCAGATTCTCCATTAAAGAGATTGAGGTTCAAAACATTACTGTTTTTGCAAGGCTCGTCGCGCTACGATTTCCATGAAGTTCGCAAAACCCTTCAAAATGCTCGCGATCTGCTGCAGATCGAGATGACGCTCGTGGATGGAAAGGTAATGAAGTCCTCATATCTTAGGTGTGCCATGCTGACAGATAGCAGTTGGCTCTGCATGAAGAAGCGTTGTCGATACTGGTGCATGAACTCAACGATCCCATTTCTGCTCAGCTGTATTGTACCAAGGGGGGCAATATCATTCCAGAGAACCTGGCCAACTTTGTTGCGTCGCAGCTCGACCTTCAGCCCTGGTCGCTCTATATGGTGTCACAACTCCGAGCTGCTCAGAAACTGCCACAGTCAACGGAGACGGAGCAAGGGGCTTTGCTTCGTGTCCTCTTCGGAGTACTCCTGACAACGTGAGTTAAGCGAAAGAAGGCTTCAATGATCTTCAGGGACATCAACTGACATCGTGACCAGGCCAAACGCAAGGGAGGATACGGCTCAGCTCCTTGACACCCAAGGTTCTCAGCTGGACGCCGAACACGTGAGTTACTCCGTATATTAAGTCCCTGTGCATACACAAACCTATGATTGATAGGTCGTTTCTACGGCCCCACCCGATTGGCCAGTTAGCGTTCTTTCCTCGTTCCTCAGTCGGTCGTTTGCCCAGTCATTCCACTTGAAATGTGAGGGCCAGATACTCAAGGCGCTGAGTACCGGCCAGAATCTCGAGGTTCGTTCTCTTTTCTCCTCTTCGGCCATTGATTCACGTGTTTGTGTTCGCGACAGGTGGCCGAGCGAACGTGGATGCTCGAACAAGAGCTGGGATACGTGATCGAGGAACCGGATGAAGAAGTCGGCCCTGAAGTAGAAATTGACGAGAAGGTCCTATCTGAGAAAACGGGAGTCGATGACTTGAACCCTCCTCCAGATGAGATTCACCCATCAGAGCTAGGAAGCGGCTATCATCTCGACTTCCGGTAAACTAACACGCGATGATTGATTTTTGTCTTCTCCTATTCTACCGGCTCACTTAATCTATGAGATCCTTGAAAACACTTGTCTATCCAAGAGAAAGAAATGCGGTGGATAACACGCCATAATGAAGAAATGTCACACTGAAAGATAACAACAAAAACAAATTACAAAGATGATGAAACAACGAGAAGGCCGGGTCATGTATGCCCGTTTCCATTCCCATTCGCAGCTGCGCCATTCCCATTCCCGTTAACATGTGCATCTATCGTTGCTTCAGTCTCTTCGACTGCAGGTTTGATTTCTTCGACGCTAAGCCCGATATATTTCCGTGAAGCCTCGGCATAGGCGTGAACGACGTCAAGCGTTGAATCGAGAACCGGCTGGACTTGGGTTTGGACCATTGAACCAATCTTGGACGTCTTCTCGCTCACTGGAATATCAGAACGGAGTATTGTTGAGATCTCAGTTATCGTGGATTTGAAACCAGCCTGAACTGGCTCTAATCTCGCCTGAAGGTGCGAAGGCAGACTGGCCGTTGCAGCCTGTGCAAAACAGATAAGATAAGGGTTTCAAAGCTCAGAAGCTGAGACAGCGACATGCCTGAATTTTTTCGAGTTCCTGAACAAGGTTATGACTGAGGACTTGAATTCGAGACTGAGTTTCTTTGCCTAGCGACACGCCTTTTCCCCGGATATTTGAATAGGAGGAGGCAAGGAGGCCATTAAGATTATGGATTGTTTCCGTCGCACGTTGGCTGAATGGGGATTTGTCAGATGACTTCAGGGCCGCGCGACAACGCGAAGCGAAGCTGAGAAGGACTCACACATAGGCGTTTTGAGTTTGGAGCTGCTTGAGTTGATCACTTGAGAGGTTGTAGATCTGATCGCGAAGATCCACAGTAAGGCGATATGCGCGTTCAACCTGCGAGGAAGAAGTCGCGAGCTCGGTAGATTCTGGTGTAGAGCTGACGGGTGATTGAGGCTGCTGGCCGGCAAAGCGGGTGAGTACGACGGCATATTGATCAACGAGGGGTGCTAATCGCTGAATATACGAGGGATTAGATGTCATGTGGATGAGGGATAAACGGAGGTGAGTTTAAAGCACCTGATCCAGACCCTGAGCGATGCCGTAGGCTGGTGTTCTGATACGCAGGTCGATGGTCTTATTGGCTACATCGACAGCCTGGTCAGTGTTCTGTTTGATATCGCGATAGATATCCTGGGTGGGTGTTTGGAATGGGTAAGGGTAGCGAGATTCAACGACATCGAGCCCCTTGTTTGCTAGGCCGTCTGCACGAGTGAGGACAGGGGCGAGACGAGCTTGAATAGGTTCAGAGAAGCTGTAAGCCTTTCCACCCAAAGACTGGGCAGCGACATAGGGTGAACGAGTATACGAGTTGTTCGAGAGCGACGAGTGGATAGTGGCGAGCGAGTCGGCGACGATTGGGATCGAGTAGACTCTGTGGAAGATGGAGAGCTCGGGGGCAGCAGCGGGCGCGGTGATGGTCTCTGTAGACATTGTGATAAGGCGACGACGAAGAGCGACGAAGGGAATGCAAATCAAGCGCGAGTCATGAGGATAGCAGAAATCACATGCATCGACTTGGAAGAACTGCACCCTGAGCTGATCGGACCGATAGTCGTATTATGTAAGCACAGACAATCAGTAGAACATATTCGAAAACTGGGGCTTGTGTATCAACTCGACAGTCTGGTCCACCACCGAAAGCAAATCTGAAACGGGGTCAGGGACGCAAGCAGCCAGACCTCTTATCGCACCTTCGTCATCGCCCATGTTGTACACCGCCAGCATCTTCAGCGTCGTGTCGTTCACGACCTGGCCCACAAATTCCACAATAGTATCAGTAATCTTCGCGTCCTGTACTGCTTATCAGTCGCGTGTCAACGAATCAGCACAACGCCATTCGCACCGGGAGAAGCGTGACACTGATGGTCATTCCGTCAGATGTAGTGAACACCGCGCTCCTATCGACGACCTGTACGTGTATCAGGATGCACGCGTAACGCAGCTGAGAAACGTTATATCGCACCCGGTTCACCTTCCCGACCATCCGTGCAATCTTGCCCACGTACTCCCCCATCATCTTCCCGTTGATTCGTACATCCTCGATTTGAGCCATTGGATTTCGTGTTCAAGACGCGTCAACGAGATTGTAATCCTGTCGCGTTTGTGCCTGCCCTAAATCATCCGGCATCGTCCGTGCCGCTCCCTAATCTACATTTCGAGGGCTACGGAGTGTACACTATATCTCAACAATCACACGCAACGCTGCTCCGTCTCTCTACTCCTCGAGGAAGAAGTAATTCCCAGCCGCTAGAGATAAAGACTCAGGCACCAGAAGCTACGGAAATGAATGTTCACACCTTTTTGCTCGCGGTCTTTCACGCTATTCATTTTGTTCACTCTTGGTCGATAATTTGTGGGGTCTCTACGGAATGTGATTTCGAGGGACGCCAAGAAGCGGTTCATGCCGGATAGCAATGATTGTGGTCTGCAAAAAGCAGCTCCACAATCAGCACAATGGACACAAAAATAGACAGGAACGCACGGTGTTGCCGTTGCGGACACGGCGGGTTTGCCTTCAAACACAATTACACGATCGGCCAGATACGTTGCCATAATGAAATCGTGCTCGATGACGAACGCGGTCTTCTTAGCGTGAAGGATGAATCTGCATGATGTCAGAAACGTGCGACAACGCGTGCTCAGGATTCTAGGATTTCTCACCGTTTAATGACCTTGCTCGCCACGATACGCTGCTCGGAATCCAAGAAAGAACTCGGTTCGTCCAAAAGATACACAGAGACGTTCGGCTTGCCTGTGCAACGATGTCAAGCTCACAACCTCTTGTGTGGAATGAAAGAATTCGTTTACCTAATGCGAGGACGATGGCTACTCTTTGCAATTCTCCACCAGACAAAGTTTTGACGTCTTGGTCAATGATGTTATCGAGATTCATGGGTTTGACTACATCAGTCTGGAATTGAGGGTGCATGAATGCCTGTTTGATCTGTTTCAATAACAGCATCCGAACGCTCCCCGGGAACTTCGGCGAGATGGTTTGAGGTTTGAGGGACACATTCAGGGCTTGTTTGTCCGTCTCCACATCGGGACTATCTCCTGCGAGCAATCGTACGAATGTTGTCTTTCCTGTGCCATTTTCACCCAACATGACGATGATCTCCGAATCAGTAAAGTCGCCAGCTTCCACAGTGAGTTTGAAACCCCCGAGAGTCTTAGTCATTGAGGGATAAGAGTAGTGTCGAGTTTTGTCTTGTAACAGCTCTTCTGCATTCTCTACCATCTTGAATGATAGTGATTCCTCTCGGAATCGAAGATTTTCGGTGGGGATGAATCCGTCCAAGAAGATATTGATTCCTAGTGATGTTTGTTAGGATAGATGTCGGATATAGCGATATGCCACGTACCCTCTCGAACCGATGAAGGCATTGTCACTACGCCATACATAGAGGGCTTTCCGTACAGACAGCAGATGAAGTCGGAGAGATAATCAAGGACGGACAAGTCGTGCTCAACCGCCACGACATAACAGTCAGGGTTGAGAAGGGATCGGATGACTTCGGCGGCTCGTAACCGTTGCTTGATATCGAGGTAACTGGATGGTTCGTCGAACATATATCTAGAAATCGTGTAAGTGAGTGAGTTTCTCTATATCGAGAGTGGATCAAGACATACACGTCGGCTCTCTGTATACAGGACATGGCAATAGCAAATCGTTGCAATTCTCCACCAGAAAGTTGGTTGACCTGTCGTCCCAACACTTCGTTGAGTTCCAGATCACGGCAGATGATCTCTTTGTTGTCC
This sequence comes from Sistotremastrum suecicum HHB10207 ss-3, assembly GCA_001632355.1. Lineage (NCBI taxonomy): Eukaryota > Fungi > Basidiomycota > Agaricomycetes > Sistotremastrales > Sistotremastraceae > Sistotremastrum > Sistotremastrum suecicum. Next base: position 88,935 of record KV428083.1, on the reverse strand, counting down.
AGTTCGAGTTTTCCATCCAGCATTTGCGAGACGGTCATTCCTTCTTTTACGGCTCGGGGTATCTGATCGACGTATTGCGGTTTGATGAGTGCTTTCAGGTTATCTTCGAGTACTTTCGTAAAGTAGTTCTGTAATTCAGAGCCACGGAAATATTTCAAGATCTCCTGCCAATCCGGCGGATCCTGTACACGAGTTTCAGCGTCGCCATGTCATGAGAGTGAAAATTATGACGCACGTCATATCTGCCCAGATTGGGCTTCAATTTTCCAGCCAAGACCTTCAATGCAGTACTCTTTCCTATACCATTCGTTCCAACCAGCCCCAGTACTTGGCCCGGTCTCGGTGTCGGCAATCGATGAAGCTTGAATGCATTCGCGGCATAACGGTGGGTGACTTCGGATTCAAGATTGGTGGGGAGATTAATGATGGTTATGGCTTCAAAAGGACATCTCGATGGTGAAAATATCAGTAGACATCATGCAACAACTCATGGCACGGACGTACTTCTTAACACAGATACCACAACCTATGCACAGAAATTCTGAGATGAACGCGATCTTATCGGTTGATTTGACTTCGATGCAAAGCTTTCCTGGGGCATCGTTAATCTATGATCCACACATATAGCGAAGGTCGATACCCATTTTGACGACCGGACATGACTGTCACAAGCTCAAGGTTGGAATGAGGTGGTACTTTGTCAAATGGATGCGGACCTTTTTGCACTCCTGAGCGCATCTCTTTGGCTTGCACTTATTAGTATCGACGATCGCAATACGAGTGATTTTGTCCGCCATGGTGGAAGGAATTTGAGTCGAGTCGACCGGAACCGTCGAGGCGGCGGTGCGATGAAAATCTAGTTGCGGTCACGGCACGAAGCGCTCGTTCGGACCACTCGCACAACTCTGATTGACCACGAACAGGATGGGTGCCAAAAACAAGGGAGATAAATCTGGTTCTAAAGCGTCCAAGTCTGACGACAAAGCTCGTCTATTCTGTCTTGATTAGATCTCACGTTATTCCTTACATCGTGATTGTTAGGGCTCAAAGTCTACCGCTACTTCCGCTGCCTTGAAACCTGCCAACGCTGTCAACGTTCGACATATTTTATGTGAGAAGCAATCCAAAGTTTTGGAAGCGCTGCAGAAGATTAAGGTATACATTATTCTTTGATTCCGCACGATCTTCGTCATCGGCGCAACCTTAGGACGGCCAACGCTTCGATAAAGTTGCACAAGACTACTCCGAGGACAAGGCAAAAGGTCATTCCAGATTTTCCCAAATAACCGACCACACTCAAGATACTTTCAGCCGGTGGTAGTCTTGGCTGGATGAACAGAGGGTCCATGGTGGTCTGTATTCCTGGTTGTCCATCGAGTTCCCGCTCAACCTTCATAATTTTTAGGGCCCATTTCAAGAGGCTGCGTTTGCACTTCAGCCTTCTACCCTGGATAAGCCTATCTTGTCTCCACTGGTCAAAACTTCATTCGGTTATCACATCATTCTCGTGGAAGGAAGACGCTGATGGGTAGCGAGCTATCAATAATCTATGCGTAGTCATACAACTACAGGACAAATGAGGGTATAATAATGACCGTAATGCTTACAATGCGTTGGATGAAAGGAGCGATGTGTACCCGTATAATAATTGAAATACAATTTATCATGCAGTCATTGATGGTGCGATATTTGACGGGCCGAAGAGACTGGCATGAATTAAGGGGCGTAGTGGTTACCAGGATATGGGCTACTGTAATGCGATGCCGAGTAACCATTCGGTGGTGGAGGGATATAAGACACGGGAAACGGTGGGTGAGGACCTGGATAGGTCTGGACTCCAGACGGTGGTCCTGTCGGCATAGGATAGCCCATGAAGCCGGTATACTGCGGAGCAATCCAGACGTCTAATAACAACAGTCAGCTCATGATTGAAACCGTCTTCACAATTGGAATGAATTCTTACGTGGGACGCCATGTCGTTGTTGGTTCGCAACCGACGCTGGGGCCTGGGAAACTTTCGGATTGAGATCAGGACCTTTTGTTCGCATAATCTAGAAAGGGGATCGTGGTGAGTAGAGTCAATATGCTACGGCAATGCATGCTCACGGATTGTTTGGCAAATTCCGGACTCGGGGGGTGCTCTTCGGCAGCTGCCGCTATAGCGGACAAGCCGAGCCGAGCATCGTTGGCTCTGAACCAGGTCTGCAATTGGATTGCGGTCTGAAGGAATGTTGGATTCATTTCGCTTGTATTCTGCAGGGACTTACTTTGTTGGGCATTGAAGCAGAGATGCGCTTGAAGTTTGGACCGTGTTGACGTAGAAGCGATAGAAATTGCTCTGAACGCATGACAGTTGTTTTAGCAACGTAACCGCGCACAGAAACTAGCCTTCACTAACCTTGCTCTTGATCCGTCCAAGAACTAGACCCTACAGACTTGGGAGCCCTTGAAGTGGATTTTTCAGCTTCCTGCGGAGTAGACACTCTGGCCATGGCAGGCGCTCCCGGAGTTCCTACAAAAGTATGGGATACCGCATTGGCAATGGGGCCTGGAGCAGCGACGGTCTTGCCAGTCGTCGCAAAAGCAACAGTCGTGTTGACTGGGACTGCAGTAGCAACAACGGAAACGGGTGGTGTTGCAACCTGTTTTCTGGCGACTTTCCTATATGGACGTTTCGTGGCAGTAACTTCGACTCCGTCGACTTCCATAGAGGCTCTGGCTCGAGCCGTCAGTGTGGTCCTGCGGCGCCCTTCTGGTCTCTCGACTTCAGAATCGGCAGGAGAGGCCTCCCCATTAGCAGCCCGACGAGCCTGTCTCTGCTTCTTGGCTGCCAATGCCGCGGCCGCCACCTCTGCGTTGCTAGGTCTTCCCCGACGTCGTGGACGAGGCTCCTCGCCATCTGGGAAGGGGGATGGCGCAGGAGAATCCTTCTGCGCAACTCGCCTGGGTCTGGAACTGGCAATATCCGAAATGAGAGCATTGCCTTTTTGCTTGCCCGACTTGCGAGCTCCCCTCCGTCGTCTCCCAGGAGCGAATCTCGTGACGGCGTCTCGGAAATCGATGTGTCCTTTCTTGTGCAAGTAATAGAAGAGAACGCAATCTGCAGGGCTCTTATTCTCCAGAGCCTTGGCGATCGCGCCAAACTGTTTGGGGTAAAGAGCATACTGATGGAGGAAAATGTCCTTCTCCTCTTCTGTCCAAACTTCAGGCCTAGCGCCGAAGTCAAAGAACTGATGGGGGTCCTCAATCAGACCATTGGAATCGTCATAAAGCACAACATTGTCCCCCATGGTGAGACTGATCATATCTGGAATGCGAGCGAGATTGTCGGCCGCCAGATAGTTGGGGTCTGTGGCGTTGTCGTTGTTTAGACCAGCTATGACTCGTTCCATGTCCAAGTCTGTATGTATGATATCAGAGTGCCCTGCTGCCGCGCTACGTCGAGTCGTTCTACCGCCAATCGCGGGGGCCTCTTCAGCCGGAGTAGGAGGGACTGGTTCGTTAACACCTAGCTTAGCTAAGTCGTCAAGACGTTTACAGTGTGTCACCCATTTCTCGTGGAGCTGTTTATACTCTTCCCTGAGGCTCTCAGATTTCTCGCGCAGCCTGTACTCGCGCGCAGCGAATTTTGAAAGGAAGTTTTCTCGCTCTCCGGAAAGAAGCTGCAACCTTTTGCGGAGTGTTTTCCCGTTCAAGACTTCATATATCAGTTCGTCGGCCGTGGTGTCGACATCATATCTGGGACTGTCGACGAGCGCTCTGTTGGCGGCTAGAATTTTGTTCACGCGGTCGTCTCGAGTGGCTCTATCATCCTCGCGGCGAGCTGCAATGCAGACTCGAAGAGCAGCTGCGATTGACGGCTGTGGAGTAACCTGTATCGGTTTGGAGAAGACATACGCTGGTGAATCGGAAGGACGTGATGTTTGGGAAACCTTTGCCGTCTGACTGTGTCCGTTCTCTTGATCCTGGCGATGCTGTGGCATTACCACAGGAGCAATCGGCAGACTGTGTTCTTGGTGGACTTCCTGCTCGGGTACCCTTTCCACGGAAGGCTGTAGAGTGACCATCGGTTGGGATACTGGAGGTGGTGAGGTCAAGTGAGGCACGGGTTGCTCGTCCCCAACAGGAATTGATTCCAAAGGAACCTCAATCGACTCTTGGCCGTCAGGGGCACCCATAATGGCATCCTCTTCTAGGAGCGGTGCATCTGGTGCATCTGGCGCGTCGTTCGAAGGGATTACAGGTGAAACTTGAGGGGAAGAAGGTTTTCGAGATACGTTAGGGGAGGGTTCCTCGTCTTCGAAGACCTTGTCAGGCCTGGGAACATCGGTATGCGAGGATTGATCAGCCTCTGCCGCGCCATCGAGCTCTGCGACCATGGCTTTAGGCGTGGCATCACCAGGCAGCTCCAACGTCTTGGGGAGCATCACCTCCGCAGCCTCTTCAGTAGGCATATAGGCTTGCATGTCGAGGCCGGGAACCGTCTGGGTGTCACCAGTATCGGCTTCAGGCGACGAAGACCTGATAGAGTCGTAAGAGGCGGCTCGTTGAGCTTGTTCCTCTTTGACTGCCCTCGAATGAGCACCATCACGTTCAACCTCCACCGAGGATGACCTTCTGCCGTTCGTTGCCTTCAGTGACGAAGGTTCGGCGGGGGTCGAATGACGAGACGACTGTACGGAATCTGCAATAGACATATCCGACGCACTCGATACTGAAGGAGTTCGCGAACGCTGCGATTTCGATTTTTGGTACTTATGGCTAGAGGGAGGCCGAGGGGATTGCTCCGGACTGGGTCTGACATATCTCGCGGGCGACCGACGGTGTGCATATGGGGCTCTGGGTGGGGAGCGATCCCAAACTGATCCTGTAGGATGCAGAGGGTGAGCTGGTATACGATGTCTCGGTCGGGCCCGCGCAGGTTCTGCAGAAGCTTCGGAGGAATCCGAGCTGATCGACCGTTCTCTAGAATGACGAGTATAAATCTCCTTATAAGGATGTGTATCAGGTCTATCTCGAAAGTGCGAGTCTTCCCTCTCTTTACGTTTATACGAACCTAAAGCAGAGGGTCGATTTGTTGGTCGAGGGTTCCGCCTACTGTAAACATTGTCCGCAGATCTGAAATCGGGACGATCCGGATAGGACCCTGAATCTCTGCCGGGGGGAGGATAATGCTCATGTGCTATGTACGAACGAGAGGGACCAGAGAATAGAAACTCAGGAGGTTTCCGTACCAGGGGTCTTGGAGGTCTTGGAGGTCTGCAAAGAAACTATTATTCAGAGAATCTTGTGTACCATGAGAAATTCTAACGGTGAATAGGACTCCGCTTCACTGTCGCCCACAGGAGGATAATCATCATGTTGCATGTACGAAAGAGAGGGACCAGAGGCGTGAAAATCAACAGGTTTTCGTGGCACCACGGGAGATCTTGGGGGTCTAGAAAGAAATTATTATTGAGAGAATTTTATGGACCATGAGAGATTCTAACGGTGAATAGTCGTCGCGATTCCGCGACCACGAAGCAGAGGGCTGGAAAGATCGATCTGGGTTCCAGCTTCTTGTGCTTGAAGAATTACCCTCTCTCGTGTCTCGGCGCAATGGTTGGGATGTAACACGGTTTGTAGGTGGTTCTCGAAGGGGCCTCCAAGAATCAGACTGAGGAACTCGAGAATTATACGAGAGACGTCTCCTTGGGTCATAATCTGGAGCAGACGAAGAAGTTGGGGGATCGTGATATTGACGGGGGGAAGGAGGTCTATTCGGCGACCTTGCTCGGCCATGAGGGTACGGGTTGTAATGTTCTCTGTAATCACGATCTCGCATACGAGGGGGAGCAATAGGGACAAGTGGAGCAGCAGCGCTTCGGTGTTGCAGCAGGGGATATTTCTAACATGAATAGCATTGCAATGTTTCTGTGGTATGTTCTGGAGTTGAATAACAGACTCACCTCATGGGAATGGTGCGTCCTCAGAATATCTTCCGAGAATACCTGACCTGTAGGCCTTTCTGGCAAAGTGGTAGGCCGTGCACCCAGAGACATCGTATTTCCTAGCAGAGGAGGTTTCGTTGAAGAGCTCACAAGATGTATCAAACCACGGCCTGTGGGTCGGAGCGGGAAGGAGGTAATTATTACAGTCTGTAGAAATTTGGCCAGATATTATGCAACGGGTACCCAAGCAACAGATTCAGAATATTAGATGGGAGAGGATAATGAGTACCAAGTGTCGGGGGTGGAGGTTTGAAATGGCGAAGACCTTTCGGTCTCCGCTTCAACACGCCATGAACCTAAATGGCTGACACGGCTCTCCCAGCTGAGAGTGCCGTTGCATTCCAAACACCGTCGATTCGTAGGCTGATCATTCTGTCGTATTGGGTTGCTGTCATAATTGGCCTTCCTATCTGGCTATACACTACCTCCATCCAGCGTTTATCCTTATCAGAATCTCAAGTCATTTCGCTACAGGGTCAGCCAGTGAGCTAATTCAGTGAGGAAAAGAGCTCAGTAACGGTGGAGTTTCTAGGTCGACATCCCTGTAAACTTGTATTTAGATGATGTGGACAACATTCTGGCCAACTCCGATCATTTCGTCCGTACTTTGCAAACCAGTCTGCAAAGTTGCACTTCTTCCGCCGGGCTGGCTCTAGTGGTGTCCAATGCTCAAAGTGCGGCTCCTAATCGCATATATTGGATAATTGAGGCTAATCGTAGTCAAGGCAGTACATCAGACTATGATTACCGATTGGTGTTGAAAGCAGGCTCCGCGGATTGTAAGATTGACGGTCGATCTCTGCGGTGGGAAGTCAATAGGGCGAATAAAGGTGGTTAGAGTGCTCTTCTTTGATGTGAGTGAGATTCTGATGGTTTGTTGAGCAGCATCTCTTGCAACTCAAATGACCGCCACACTGTGCGAGCTTCTGGCGCCCCGCAGTTCTGCAGCAGACGAACGACGAGTCGTACAATATGCGCCGAAAGTTCGTTTGTCTTTTAGTCTCCTAAATGAAGAAGTTTTTATGGAAGACTCGTTTTCATCGTGGAACATGGAATCTTTGTTCCAAGGTCGGTTCGTCGACTGCTGTGATGTATAGACTGACAGGGCGCAGGTCATGTGGCTCCACTCCTAGAGAGACTTTCTCCTTTGCACAACTTCTCTGTAGAAAGCCAGACTCAGGTTTATGCGCCCCTGGCCTTCGACCCCCAAAGAGTCGATAATGGACATGTCATATCGCGAGATCAATTGACTGTTTTCGTGAACTCTGCAGAATGGACACTGGGTAACATCTCTTTCAATTCCGCGTAGGATATATGTTGATTGTCGTTCGATAGCTTCTGGAGTGACCACCGATCCGGTACTTCATTTTCTGCTGTTCATCCCTTCAAAAGAACACCGTCCCTTGCAAATAGAATCGAGTATAGGTACGAGCGGAGTGTACCACCCCTTCACCCTAAAATTCTGACGGCCATATAGAGCATGATGATTACTTCAAGGCCTTTCTAGTCCCGCAGTGGGGTGGCGTTGTCATCTATAATCCTCCGGCCTTAGGGCAACCATTAGGCCCATTGCCGGATACAGTCCTCCAGGACGTATTGTCCATTTACAAAAATCAACTACTCGCTCTCCTTGGCGTATCGGCAAACTGTCGGTGTATCACTGATTCCTCTGATATCTCTCAATGGCAACTTGATGCTCTCATGCGCCGAAGGACCATTGAGAACGTGAATCGCAGTGTCGATGCATTGAATAGCATTGTGAAAGTCGTCAATTCGATTCAACAAATGCCGGTGGGCAAAGATGTTCGAGAAGATGTTAACACAGCCCTGGATGCCCTGGCCAAGGTTAACATTTTCCCCATCACTGTGTCATATTCAATTCTGAGCATGAAATTTTAGTTTTACCCCCCACTCCCTCTTTCGCCTTCAGAATTATTGGCATATTCTGCTCGGGCGTTGAGCACGTCGTCGCATGCCTTCTTTAATCCCGGAATGCTAGCGCTGCTCTACTTCCCAGATGCCCATAACTATGCGGTTTACTTGCCGCTCTTTGCTCCCATACTCGTACCCCTTTTCGTCACCGGAATCAAAGAGTTCAAAGTTTGGCGCAAACAGAGGAAGCAACAGAAGCTTGACTCACACAAGAAAGCGGAATGAGTTATCAAGCAGATCTCGTCCGCGTATCAGCCTATAGAGTAGACACTACATATCCTACTGCGGTGGTGCCCCTAATCCCATTTTTGCCGCTTTCTTATCGTGGCCTCTCTTTCGATCATGGTTGCCACCTCTTGACTTGTGTCTGTCTTTCCAGGCACGGTCTTGCTTGGTCCGGTCCTTGTCTTCACTTCCTTCACCACCACCGCCTCCGCTGCCTCGTCCGCCACCCCTTCCCCTTCCGCCCCGCCCTCTGCCACGTTCGGAATTTCCGCCAGACGATGAGGTCTGCGGATGGTGATTGTTCAATGGACCGGGCACATTCCCGGCAAATTCGTGCTTCTCCAGTATTTTGTCTTTCTTGGGCTATAAACCAGGTTAGCGTAAATAGAGATCGCACAGATAAATCATACATTTCTCTCCAGCATTATCCTCCAGCCTTCGATCTGCTCATCCGTCCAATCTGCATCATTTGAGTATACCCTAATGTGTAACTAGAAGAGAAAACGTCACCTGTTCTGCGTTTCAGATCTGCCCGCTCCTTGCTTCGTCTTGTAGCAGCATCTCTCGCAAATAGATTAGGGTCCTTGAGATACTCTACTGCGAGTAGACTCTCCACATCTTTCGGTTTTGGAGGTCTTACCACCTGTATAACGACCGCATTAGTCAAACTATACCGAGGCGGGATATGGATGAATTTCAGACCTCTTCTTCAGCGCTAGATGCATCGCTCTCTTCGCCGTCGCCTCCAACTTTGATGTCTCTGCCTTTGTTGAGGTCGAGATCCACACCTTCGAGGTCTTCCTCGACGCCGTACGTCAGCTCGCCGTGATCTGACTCCTCACTGAGAACGTCCTCAAGCGCCAATTCCTCGACCCTGCGCAAAATGTTCGCTTTCGTCTGTCTGTCCAAAGCAGCCTCTTTCGCGTCTCTGCCAAGGCATTATCAATATTAAACCAACAATATATGCAATTCCGACACAAGACGAACCTTTTCCCGTAATGTATGCCAGAAGCATCGATCTCATCGTCAAACACATTTCTTCTATCTTTAGTGAACTCCCATTGGGATTCTCCACCAGATGCAGCAGGCAAGTCATTGTGAGAGTGTCCAGAAGGAGCGTCGGCCACGATATCCGGTGGCACGCCAGAATCCAAAAGGGTTTCTAACAGTTTAGGAACGTTTCCTGCGAAACGTGGATGTTCGAGACATCGTCTGATGTCCTCTCGCGAGAAGTCGGGGAGAACAGCGAGGACTTGCATTATCTCGTCTTCTAAGATTGGATTGAGAGTCTGAAACGAAGGTTCAGTCGACTGTGTGAATTGCACGGAGGCTCATTCAACGTACTGCATTTTGTTGGGCCTTTCCCTTTCCTTTGCCTACGGATGGTAGAGAAGAGTTCTGGAAAGCATGTCCCGTCGAAGCTTCCTTTCCCTTGAATGCCTGATTGATCCAAGCCAAAGCATGCATCGACCGATCATGAACGCCAGGAACATTCCCAACACATCCCCGAATAAAATCGACCCTCGGATCAGCAGCTCCAAGCTGCGTACTCTTCCATCTACCCAGCAGCCCACCCGTCCCACAAAGGACTTCATAATCCCCCAACAAAGGACGATCTATGAACGGGACGACGGGTCCATCGACACCGCCACCGCCCACTGACGCTTCAGCGATGACAGCCAAATGGTGTATTGCATTCATAAGCTCTCCGTCGCCAGATTGGTCGAGTAGGAAATGTAATATTCCCAGAAGAGAGAGCTTGATCCGTACGAGGTCGACTTTCCACGTCTCCGGATCGTCATCGTGAACGTTTATTTTGCCCCCGCCGAGGAGTTTTGATGCGCCACCGAGAGAGTCGTATCTATCCCTTAGACTTTCTATGAAGTTACTTTCTGGGTAAAGAAAGATTTGATGGATGGAGGGTGGGAGGGCTGAGATGTATCGTTCAAGAAACGCGCTGTACCGACGTAGAAGTTTGAGGTCTTCTCTCGTCCTGGATGGACCTCTCAGAATGTCGGTCAATGAAGGCAATCCACTGATGAGCTGTTTCAAGGGTATGACTGCTTCATTGGCCAGCAGCGGTCGAGAGGCAACAGGGAATAAAGTTCCGAGGCTGACTGCAGTGGGTATGTCAAGAGTAAGACTCTTCTGTCCAGCTAGACGTTCCAGAGACTGAAGGAGCTTTGCATCCAACGGGTCTGTACTGCTGGGATCGTCGAGCACTGCAGCACTGCGAGCGCGAAGGTGGGTTACCACGTTGGCCGGTAAAGAAGTCATCGGAGTCAGACAAATTGCAATTGACATCGATTACAGGTACAAGCACACTTGTTTTAACTGATAACAGGAAAATTGGAACTATCGCCGGTAATGAACAAGAAACGAGGAACACAACATCATGCAGCAAACAAGTTAGAAAAGAAAGATGGTAGTTGGGACCGGAACAACCCTTCTACATAGCATATCTAGGGAACACCGATAAGATCGGCGCCTTACAAACAGTCGAAAATGGAATACTCACTTCCTTGTCCACTCTCTCGCGGTAGCCTCGTATCTCGTGCGATCGGTCTTGTACAACTACCGACAAATTGTATTCAGATTTGGTTCCGATATCAGTTTTTAGATAAGACTCACATGAGCAATATCGGGTACAAGAGGATCATCGGGATTGGGATCAGTGAGCATCGAACAGATCGAAAGAAGGACTGAGTGGCATATATGAGGACTGGTGAACTAGAGAAGGCAAAACGGCGGGCGGACCTTTCGAAATGGTCAACGCCGGTGACCACTGATCTCTCAAGATATCCAAACAGATGCTGCCATTGGCGTTGATGTTGGGGTGGTAGATCTTGGTCGTGAATGCGACCTTGGGAGGCTTGAAAGGATAATCGGTCGGGAACGTGATCGACAGGAAGAAGACGCCGCCAGTGTATGGTGAATCGCCCTGTGCGATTGAATAAGAGAGCGCCCAAAAAGGAGATCAGGTGATACATACAGGACCCATGATAGTCGCTTGCCATTGGAACATGTTGTCACCGGTAGGACCAGCAGAGCATGAAGATGGCGGGTCACGGCCGAGATCAACCAATTCCTAGGCGAAGGTTAGCGAATGTTCGTTGATGAGATGAAGGCGCCAGGGCTGTGCCCCCGCAACCGCAGCGAGGCGAGGCGATAAGGGATTGGGAGAGCAGTACCTTGTTAATGCGCTTGAGAGCCATTGGAATAAGATGCAACTCTGGAGATCAGAACACGGCGAGTTAGTTGGATTGAAGATTAGGAAGAAACGAGCTCGTCGTGTGAGGAACGACGATCGGGAACAGATAGATATGGGTGCGATTGGGCGATCTAGCGAGATGGACGCAGGGAACGACGAGGAGAGCGACTTACAGAGACTGAAGAGAGCGAACGGGAGGCAAGAATCGATCCGCTGAAGGGATGGATGGGGGTAGAGGAGAAGAAGGGAGAGTTGTTTGCTCTGTATTTGTATTGGAAGAGGTCACTTCACCCGGGACCCAGCTTTTATTAGTCAGAATCAAGTCATCGCCTCCTTTATTCTAGAACTAGAACCGGACCAGTGAATGCACTAAATATATTCATTTTGACGTTGACTCTATCAGGCCAACTCCCACTACGGCCCCGTCTTTCAGGATCTGTGCCTCCTTCCGTCCTTCGTGGGCTTCGTGCTTCACTCGTTTCGCAAATTCAGCCTGGATGGCCTTTGCCCGTGCAGTCTAATGCTGGTCAGACAGCATGTTCAGAATGAGACAAGCGGGCGAACCTCGTTTTTATGGTGCAAGCATTCTAGATAGTCTTCCGCTTGCAAACGACATTCCGACGGAGTGTCTGCGCCAGCATAGCACTGCGGAAATAGTGAGAAAACGGTCCCGAGAGTAGCTGGAATAAGGATGTACTTTGGAGAACTCTTGCCAGAACGTGAAGCACCGAGAGCGACCTAGAAACCGTATCAATCACCGCTCTTCGAGACATAGTTGATGTATACCTCCAGCATAGCCAAAACCGGACTGTAGCAGCGAATAAGAATGAGCATGAAGCACAAGAGCGAGGATGGGACTTACAGCCATGGTTTAGCGGGTCAAGCTTGGTTGAGCGCCGTGACGTTGTTCCGGATCCACGACGATGGACAACTGGGAAAAGTCATTTATCAAGGCGCATACAGACACCCTCGCGACGCTGCCAGTCATATACGGCGACGACTATGAACAGCCTCCGTCTAATCTGCCCAGAAGAGTTCCTACGCTCCCGGTATTTAATTCGTTGCCAGACTCAAAGTGCGCGCTCAACTCTTGCAGATCGACCTTGCTCCTCCGCCACCCCCAAAGTCTCTAAAGGACTCGAGTTCAGGTAAATCACCTGACTTGGTCTCGTCTATAAATTGACCGCGTTTGCAGCGTCTGTTACTCTCAAGTTCAAGTCGCTCAAGCCCGCCGCCACCTTCACCCTCGCCGTCTCCCCCACCGACACCATCCTCGCCATCAAACACCTCCTCGCTGCCAAACCAGGTGCTCCCGCTCCTGAAGGCCAGCGTCTCCTTCACAAAGGCAAAGCCCTCGCAGACTCGAAGCTGCTCAAAGAATACCCAATCGCAGACGGCGACACCGTCAATCTCATGATTAAACCAGGCTTCGAACCGCCTGTCTCGTCATCGACACCATCCACTGTCCCCTCACCGCGCATCGTCACTGCTCCCTCAGTCGTCGCGCCCAACCCTTCCGCCCTCGCTGCCCCTGCATCCAGCACGACCCTCGCCAATCTCACAGCCTCACCGAGCAATCTTTCCAGATCACGATCACATTCTCGCACAGGTTCCGCCAATATCCCTGATCTCGTCCTCTCCCCCATCCCCAGTCCAAGTGCATCCACACCTGGCACAGCCAACAAAGATCCGCTCCCATCCATCCCACTTAATCTCGATACGGCAGATGCTCACCCGCCCTCTCTCACGAGCGTAACTGCGTACCACGCTTCCATATCCACGCCCGCCTTTTGGGCACGTCTATATGCCTTTTTAAAGAAAGAGTTTTCCTCTCCAGAGGATGCTGCCATCGCGTTCGAGGACTTTTTGCGTGCGACCAAGGGTCAGTTGAGCCCGGGAGAGATTGCAAAAATTAGAGACGAAGTTGGCGTCTTCGGCATGTCTGGTACTTGATACCCTTTGACCATATATGCTGCTGTCGTTCATTCCTTTTCTGCGTGTAATTGACCGCATACATCTTGGCCATCCCAATTCAAATGATTGCATTCCAGCGCTTACAATACAGCTTCGATACTCAGAGAGGTCGTCTTACACCCAATCAAGAACTCAATGGCTCAATGTTTGGGATGGGTCCAACTGGTACAATCCTGGTCGCATTGATCTTCAAAGGAACCGTCATTAACTCATCTCTTCCGAGACCAAACCAAACTTACGTGAGGATGAGACCAATAATAGTGTGTTTTAATGTGATCAAAGTTCGTAGTGTCTTTGAAGGCCGGATAGTTCCAGTAAAGGTTCTTCATCCACCTAGATTCACGTTAGCCCGGTCCTTTTGCCATAAAGTCGAAATCTCACCTGTTGATATTGGGATATCCACCACGAATCGTGCGGATATTGCATTTGAAGTGGCCCACATATACGGGGTCAAATCGAATCTATATGCTGCCTAATGAGATATGAAAACACTCCCATATCATGATCGAACGTACGGTCGTCGTGAAAAGGCGAATATCTGCCTCGGTCAGCTGTCCGCCCACGAGGAAGTCCTTGCCTTCCAAAATCTTCTCCAAGCGATCCAGAGATTCGAAAACTTTGACTACGTTCTGTTGGTACGCTTCCTGGGTAGTAGCGAAGCCAGATTTATACACGCCATCTACGACATTCATCAGTAATATCTCTCTCGCTCAAGAATGCACTCACTATTAACAGTATCATACACCCATTCATTCAGCTCGTCAATCTCCTTCTTCAAACTCTCAGGATAGAAAGTCAACTTTGCATATTCCTCAGGAATAAATTCGTTGAAAGCAGTATTGAATATCCTGATAATCTCCGAGCTCTCATTATTCACGATCGTGTCGTTCTTCTTATCCCAGAGAATAGGAACTGTGAAACGTCCGCTGTAGTCGCTGCTCGCCTTGTGGTAGAGATCTTTGACGTGCTGGGCGTGGTTTATGGTGTCGACGTCTGCGCCTGGGAAGGAATCTGCGTCGTTGAATGGCCAGCCGTCTTTGCCCATCCTTGGCGACACAACGCTAGCACCTAAACAATTCTTAATTAAATCAGCCCCCATGCTGCTAATGATGCACGTACTAATGAGGCCTTCGAGGCCTTTGAGTCTCCTCACAATCAATGTACGGTGGGCCCATGGCTGCAGCGTCAATGTCAGTCAGCAGCATACAACAACTCTTGGGAAAATATTTACGCATGCATACGAGACGTAGAGGTGATATCGATCTATCGACGTCGTTGGACAACTTCTGAGACATCTCGACGAGCGCTCGTACCTTTCTCGGGTTCAAAACGACCACCCTTCTCGATGACGTCCCGGTAACTAGAAGCAGCGCGACGGAAATGACCGTCATCTGCGTTCTTGAATATTGAGATATCAGCTTGTGCCATGCTTGAGACGAAGAAACGTTGAGAGGTGGGTTTTGTTAGATGTGTAAGACTGGGAAGACGTGCGAAGGAATGACGAAGTGAAACAAGCATTGCTATAAGTAGTAGATCATCTAGGGTCCCATCCCATTGATAACCGTGGATTCATCCGACGATCGCCGGTCATTCGTCATTGGTTCACGCCTTGAAATTGTGTAAAGGGAATTATGCAATCATTATCGTAGTCATACAACAAGATGAATAAACAACAAGAACGGCCATCGACAACGAGAGACTCGCGAGCTACGAGTCTTCGTTGTCGCTGATATCAATAATCAATCTGTCTCCAGGATTATGACAGGGCCAACTAAAAGGTGTTGTAACTGTAGGAAAGAAAGTAGAAGATGTCCGAGTAGCAAGAAAAGGTTTGCGAGGACGAGCGATTTGTACATTACCGGATAAGACTCGAGTACTCTGCCTTGTGGCTTGCTGCGTGTATAGCGATCTTTGTTCGGCGAATTTCTGTTCTGCATCTTTGATCTCCAAAGAAATCGCGTCTTTTTCTTCTTTGGAGACGGCGGTCTTCAACTTGCCGTAGAGCATCTTGGCGCGATTGAGCTGTTCCTCCATCAAGATCTTTCTAGAGGATAGGGAGACTGTAGGGGAAGGAACTGAAGGAGGAGAGGGGATGTTCTCCGAAGAGGAATTGGATGAAGGAGAGTAGGATCGAGGGGTTGTGTCTGAGCTTATAACTTGGGAAGTTGAAGAGGTGCTGCGTTTTTGAAGCGCGAGACGTGCAGCATCAATTTGCTGCTGCAAACGTGCTGCCTTCTCAGCTAAGGAAGATGTAGCAGTGGAAGGCGCTGAGCTCGGAGTCGTGGCAATTGCTTCTGCAATGAAAGCTTCAGCAGCATTCATAACATTGGCAGTTGACGGTAGCGCTGCAACAACGGCCAATGCCTCGACAGGCTTGACTCCTTGAGGTTCCTGAGCATGACTTGGTTCAATCACTTCAGTAGGAGGAATGACGTCAACTTCCATGGGCGTGCTCGTATCAATGTCTGGCTCAATGGACTGCTCCGGAATCCGCGCGTACAGTGACAAGACATGGATTCGCTCGTTCTCTTGCGAGGACTTGTTAGGTTCAGGAATCGATTCAGGAGCCGGAAGGGGAGTAGAGCGAGGTTGTGGAGGGGCGGAAAAGGGAGGAGAGGAAGGTTGTGGTTTCGCCTTCGCAGGGGGAAGATAAAGCGGGGGGTGGTCAAGATAAATCTCCAACGAATGCGACGGAGACGTAGCTCGACGAAAAGACGGAGAAGGTGTTGGGGAGCTCGGCCGATTATTCGAAGGGCCTGGGACGGGTGTTGCTGGTGTTGCTGGTGTTGCTGGCGGGCTGTGTGTACGGCCGTCTGTATTTCGAGAACGTTTACGTTGCTTAGTACGTGAGATTTTCTGGCCAGGATCCAAGGGCAGCGGTTCAAACTTGGCTCTGATACTCTCGAATTCTTTCATCGCCTTGGTCCACCATTCTTTTTGCTCAGTATGGCTGGCCGAACGTGGCCACGGACACTTGCGCCAGAAAACTCGCGTCCCTTCTCCAAGGCTCTGGGACAGTGTGACACTTCGGTTGGCGGCTGTAGCGGACCCTTTCTCCTCAAAGACCACCAGCCCACGAACCTCTTGGTTGACATTTTGGACAGAGCATTCTGACACCTTGCCAAAACGCTCAGCCCATTTACGCAACGCTTGGGGCTCTTGTCTTCCCTCGCGAAGATCCGTGAAGACCAGTGAGCGGAAGGGGTCCGTAGTTTGAGCAGAAGAAAACCCGAAAACCAAACGAGATTTGGCGCCCGTGATTACCGGAGGAGGGGGTGGAGGTGGCAATGATGGCGGTGGAGGCGAAGAGACCCGGCGACTCGGGCGTGGCCTTTCATCATCATCTCGGGAGGGTCGATAGGAGCTGGCTGTAAATGCAGGTTTGACAGGCGAGGGCAGGAGGTCAGCGAATGGATTATAGTCGGGTTTTTTGGGGAGTGGAAAGAACTTGCGTTGAGGGGCTGAGGATTTGTCGATATTGAAAGATGAGGAAGTCGTGGCATCGCTCGGCGTTGAGATAGACTGCTGTTCTGTAGATGAGGAGGATGAAATTGACGGAGTTAATTGCGAGGGTGAACGATCCACAGTGGCATCGACTTCGCTACCTTCAAGCTGAAGTGGCGAAGGTGGCCTGCCTTTGAAGCTATGAAAATGACTGGTGGTAGGGGCGAAGAGACTTCGAGCGTATTCGGGGTCGAGCTCAACGATCTCATCGTCCTCGGAATCCGAGTACTCTTGCTCGCTGCCAGGCATTGCTGAGGAGCCCGGAATAGGCTCGTGAGCTGAATAACGCAGAGGAGACGAAGGTTGGGGCATGGGAGAAGATGGGAGGCTCGTAAGGTCCACAATCTCAACGCTCGACGGTGGCATGCCCGGGGTTCTGTATCTGCCAGGCGTGTGAGACGCTCGGCGGAAATATACCGAGTCTTCGTCCTCCAGAGGAATTGCATGAGATGGAGGAAAAGGAAGATATGCGGGCGAAGGCTGCAGAATAGACTGCAAATAGCCCTGGAAATCTCTCGAGCTATCCCCTGTTTGTTCGAGAAGCAAAGGCACAGGGGAGCTGTTCTCTGTGTAGACGAATATTCAGTGTGGAAAGAATGACGAAATATTCAAAGAGAATTACGGTCAACTAATATGTCGCTTGATTGGGTATGGGAGATTTTCCGCCTCTTGTACGCCCAATCCACTTCTTGCACCGGTGTTCGCATTTCGACATGGCGCTTCATGTCGACGAGCTCTAGAAAGCTGCTGGAAGTAAGAAATAAATCCGAGATGGTATACATAGCAAGAGAATAGCACCGGTGTACGACTCAAGCACAAGAACGAGTGCCCGGAGTAATATTCTTGGAGCAATACTTAGAGGACGACTATAGGGACGCCTATTAGCGGCAACAGAGAGAATAAACGTACAAGTTGGTGGACGGAGCAGCGCCAGTGAGATCCAAGATGCAAGAAAGCCAACGGTGGTGGTCCGAGACGAAGGAGCACAGGAGGAGAGACGGGTCTCAGACGAATATAGAGTCTCGGGCTGACATGAACCAACTCCGAACACCGCTGCCGAGCTTCATACACCGACAATTATTGTGGCAAATATATGCATGCTGTACATGAGTATGTAGATACATGGATTTTTTGTGCTATGGGTCAATATCCTGACTAGTACACGATTGTACATGAAAAACATAGAGATTTTTTTGATGACGTTCACCAAAATCGTCCAAGCACACTGGTCCGTCCGGTAGCAGGGCTTCCCATTAACAAACCCACTCCTTCCTGCAATACCGCACTGACAGGTCTCGAGTGAACTGCATCGTAGGCATGTGGCGTCGGTTGAGGTAAAGGAGGTCGTGTAATCTTTGGGTTGGCTAGATCTCGTTCGTACATGGAGGGCTGTCGCGGACCTCCTTTACCGAGGGCAGAATACTGTTCAGGTGAAAAGAGACTACGAGCTGCTTTCAGACGAGAAAGGACCTGGAATACATGAGCAACAACCTCAGCAAGTGAGTCATGTGAGACTTACCTGAGTATGAAATTCAATCTCGTTGTCCAGATGATCAATCGTCAAATCTCGGAAGTCTTCAATTCTTTGCGTATGGTATGTCTCAAACTCAGCCAAGGTGGTATTGAGGACGGTCTCGCAACGCGCAGCAATGTCTTCATCTGCATCCAAACAACGCTCTATCGTTTGCCTATGCGTTTCAAGGACAGGCTGCATCCATGGTTAAGACAAGGTAACGATAGACGCAAGAAATTCAAACCTGGTATAAGGACTCTGGATGAGCAACATCTTTTAACATTTCATGTATGCTTAGTTGTTTGGAACGAGCCTAATAATGTCTTAAGGTAAGGCAGAAAAACAGCAATGATGATGCTCACATTGTTATCATGGAGATCAGCGATTGTCTGCAGATGTTCGGCGGTGCGTTGCATAGCTTTGGTCAAGCTCAAGCATTCTATCAGTGGGCTTAGTTAATCATTCATCTCCAGGCCAGCTCGGCTCACCTTCGCAGTCGTCCTTCCAGCACCACGCGTTTTGATTGTTTAACAGCCCTCGGCCCCGCTCTGTGACATCCAAATTTGCGGCTCCGTGCGACCCTAGCGGTGTGGCCGTTATGAGAGATAATATTGAATATGAAAGGAGACGCTGCGTGGAGCCTTCATCTGATTAAGCAGTCATGAGCGCTAGGACCCTCAAGTGATGTGATTGATGGAAACTAACCGGCACGACCAAGCCTGATCCTCCCAAAAACATCTCGTAGCAATTGAATACCTTTGCCGTTTGCTTCTACATGACGCGCGAACCGCTCTCCCGCGTCCTGAGCGTCTTCCACATTTATGTTGAAGGACGGATGGAAGACCCGAGCGTAGAACCATGGGCCAACAGGTGGCATAGAAAGATGACCAGGCATCACTCTTCTCCATTCCTGACATATAGATTCATGTTTAGAGTCCGGAATAAAGAATCATCTGGGTCGACTCACAGCTTCAGTATCACAGCTCAAGAAAAAGGTCAAGACCTCGGCATGTCGTGCAAGGGGATGCCGTATCAATCTCGACAGATACCGGTGCAGATCTCCCCTACGCGCTTCTACGAAGTCTTCCTTGAACCGTCCCGTATATTGTTTCGCAGGAAGAGGTGGGAGCACAATCCCTGGTAATCTCCGCAGTAAAGCAGTGTGCAAAGATACGAAATGGGTGAACCGTCTCTCAACGGTTATTCGGATGTTCGCTGGGCTTCCTGGATTATGGCGAGGGACCGAGAACATAGACGTGACCTGATAGATAGTGTAGGGGCTTCCCAATGGGGGACTTCGCTTTGAAGGAGAATGGACAAGAACGCGGAATGCAGGGACTTTCGACTCCCATGAAGGACCTTCGTCAATATAATGTCGGTCTGCCGCTTTCTGGTTGAATGATTCTGTAGGAGCAGACGCCATGCCCACATCTCCTGGATCGGCTCTCTGGAGAGAGCGTATTTCATCTTGGGCTTTGCCATTCAAGACCCATTCCTCGGCGCCGCTGGTGACGAAATTCGAGAACCTGTTGATACTCCTGCCGCCCAAAACTGAGGAACGGAAGTTTGGGACATACGACCCCGTAGACTGGGGTTCCAAGGGGTGTAGATCTCCTGCAACAGAGTTACGAGGTGTGGAGGATTCCACAGACATGACTGCTTTCTGAGCCTTAGGGCTCGAAAAACTGGACGTAAACTACACGAGAGTTCATCGTGGAAGTCGTGAGGCAACTGGAAGGAAAACACGTACAGTATAATATGACCTGGGAAAAAGCCCGATGGTTTCTTTATGTCTTACGAGACTCCATCCCTCCGACATGTCTTCCTTCATGACGGTAATATCTTGTCCGGCAGCCAGAGAAAGCTCTCTCAGTTCTGATTTTCCTTCGAACTTGTATAACGTTCGCGCCGGCTTTTCTTCTTCCTCATCTTCATGGACATGCTCCCTCTCGTCATCGTCGGAAAGCGATAATTCTGGCTCATGGAGGTAGTCTTCTTGGTCCAAGCCAAATGTCCAAGCGGCTGGAACCTTCAATCCGGAATCAGACAGATATGAGGGTCCTGAAAGCGCGACGGTCGGGGGTTGAGGTGCAGTAGGGTTAATGGGTGATTTATTGCGAGGAATGCCAGGCAATGTAAAGATGGATGTCTGGTTGCGGACGCGCAGTCCTTTGAACTAGAAACTGTTCCCGGACTGGCGCCATGGCCTTATAACCTTGAGTCAGTTCGACAGTTGGGAGCACTCCTGATTTGGATAACGGCGGGCGTTTGAGTCATACCCTTGGCCACCCGAGCGTTACCTCTTGGTTTCAAACTAGCTGCGTGGTGTTGGACAGGTACAGCGCGTCGCCCAAGAAGGCGCGTTGCGGGATATGCGAAGCGGCCCGGGCTTCATGACCTTCCGTGATGCTATTGATTTTATTTGCGTTTCAACTACTACACTCTAAACTCCAGTGACGTGTATCCAACCTTACATGGTACTTCCGACGACAAAGAAATAGATTAAGCTGACTCAACACCGATACGATCAGGGAACCCAAGATGTCCGTGGCCAGCCCACTGTGAACGGCGAAGAGTGAGTAACGGCAAAGCTGTGAAGCCAAGAGAAGCGTACCTCGGGGTTGCAAGCTCTGAAGTGATGGGTCTCATCAATCTTGTGGAGTTCGGCGATCTCCTCCTCGCTAAGGTCCACAATCGTGAAGTTTTCTATTGGGGGACAATAAATCAGCACGATCATCAGAGTGGATCGTCAACGAAACATACCCTCAACACGCTTGGGGGTAACGGATTTGGGCAAAACGGACACATGGGGGCGGTTGGCTTGGAGGGAGATGAGGATGTTGGCGGGGGACACTCCGTGTGCGGTGGCGATTTTGTTGACGACAGGGTTCTTCAACAGAGGGCTGTTGTCGGATCCCAAAGGAGAGTAGGCAGTAACGGAGATGCCTTTGGAGATGCAGTAGGCAACAAGCTCCTCCTGAGGGCACGACTGGAAATTTGAAGTCAATATTTGGCAAGCTTGAACCAAGGGTATGCTTACGGGGTGGAGTTCAACCTGGTTGATGGCAGGGACGACCTTGGCTTCAGGGAGGAGTCTCTCCAAGTACTGGATAGAGAAGTTGGAGACACCTAGGCAATCCAGTCAGGATCCATTCAAAGCCGAATTGACCAATATATGCGCACCAATAGCTT
Organism: Sistotremastrum suecicum HHB10207 ss-3; assembly: GCA_001632355.1. Classification (NCBI taxonomy): domain Eukaryota; kingdom Fungi; phylum Basidiomycota; class Agaricomycetes; order Sistotremastrales; family Sistotremastraceae; genus Sistotremastrum; species Sistotremastrum suecicum. Next base: position 67,394 of record KV428083.1, on the reverse strand, counting down.
TGACCTTGTCGGGGTTGCTCTTGTAAACCTCCTCCATGGCTTTCCAGGTGTCCAACCAGTCATGCTCCTTGTCAGCCTTCCAGTCCTTGGTCATGGGAGCGGGCTGGCATGGTCATCAGCATGTGGTTCAAACGGATCTCAGACTGATCAAGACTTACCCAATGCATGAGCCACAGGTCGAGGTAACCGACACCGAGCTGCTTGAGCGAATAGTCAAGAGCAGCCTGGGGGTCTCTGTGGTCGATGTTGTTCAACTTGGTGGTGATGAACAGCGATTCACGAGGGGCACCGGACGCTTTGATCCCCTGGCCGACCTCAGCTTCGTTTGCTGAAAATGCATGTGAGGCAAAATCGATGGAAAATCGAATGAAAGAGACATACAGTAGGCGGTAGCAGTATCAATGTGCTTGTAGCCAAATTTGATGGCATGCTCAACGGCCTTCTCAACAGCGCCAGGCTGAGATTTCCAGGTGCCTATGCAGAGTTAGCGATTGCCGAGATCTAGATCGCGATAAGATAAAGTGAGCTTACCGAGACCGACAGTGGGCATCTCTGCGCCGGTGTTGAGCTTGATGGTTTTACTGGCAGGCATTTTGTGTGATGGTGGGTGGATGAAGAATACTGTTCGAGGTAAACTTTTCGACGTGCTTATAAGCTGGTGGTGCGGGGAATTACCGGAGATTCTTAAATTGATTAACCATAACGGGGCCTTAGACGCCTCCGCCCCTCCCGTCGGATGACCTTCATCCACTTGTACTACATCATAAGCTGAGATATGCGATTGCGAGGCTTAGTACGAGTAGCAATGAGATACATTGGTACAAGCCAATGAAGGGAATCCACATAGACCATACAGCTTCGAGGCCACTCAAAGTAGGAGCGATGTTTTCTCCTGTCGCAATGCGTTTCATCTGCACCGTGTACCACGCCGTCCCGACACCCGCCCCAATAAGTTTGGGAAACCACGAGGGCGATTTGAGTTGTGGTTCCAGAATCACCGGAGCTCGATCACCATCCCGAAGACGAATCGGAAGATCAGGGCACAAAACGGACGGTCGCCCCAGGCCGAGCAAGTCTGCGTCTGCATCATTCAACGCTCTGTTCATTTGTTCAGGCGTCCGGATACCGCCTGTTAGCATGATGAGAGGCCGCTTGTCAGGCAACGATGCCACAGCCCTCATGACGATTTTACTGAACGCGGAAAAGAACACTTGTCTGGCGGAAGTCGAAGCCATAAACTCTGAAACAGGAGATCGGTTTAACCTTTGACATTCCAGAGGGACAGAAGGGAAGCGTACCTGGGTTCTCATAATCGCCACCGCTTACTTCTATGAAATCTACGCCATCTGCTGCAAGCGTTTCAATATGTGCATTCGCTTCTTTTTCTCCTAGGCCACCGAGAATATAATCGCCCGCGTTGATCTTTACCCCTACGGCAAACGAGGCGGGAAGAGTAGCGCGTATTCCGGATACGATCTTAGAGACGATCCGAATGCCATCTCTATACTCGTCTTCGCGATCATTAACCTGGTCAGCATCAGCTGCGGCACTACGTCTAGCAACAAAGTCTCACCTTCCGCGACAAAAACTGCGACAAAAGGTCTGAAGGCTTCAGAGAAATGTTTTTCTTGCATTGTCGAATCACATACATCCATGTGACGCGTGTAGTTGGATGCCATCGAAGCCACCATCGTACGCTGTCTTTGCAGCGTGAACGAAGTCCTCGATGATGCACGAGATTTCTTCAGGGAAAAGGCCGTGCGGTTTTTGGAACATGAAACCGTATATCGTTCTTGCTAGCAAACCCTCCTTCGAGTTCAACCCCACGCGCTGTGAGCTTGGCGCGACGGGTTTGCTCAGCAAAGAACGACCACCAATGAACCTCGGGGACTGTCTTCCACTGTGACTGAGCTGCACAATAGCGAGAGGTCGATTGTCAGAAGATGACGCGTGAATTGCATCTGCCAGCCGTCGAAAATGTTCCTGATTCGTTCGCTCCAGTGGGTGTAGACACAGATCGCGACCCAAAGTCAGATGTTGTTTCGAAATTTGTACGTTCCCTGTTATGACCATACCCCAGCCTCCCATTCCCCATTTCCTGTAAAGACTAAGGTGCAACGGGTTGGGAGGTCCTCCGCCGAAATCAGCCAGGTGTTCATACATGGCAGCCTAAAGACAATTAGGTTCTCAAAATGAATGAATTGGAATGAGATGATACCTTGACCATCCGATTGTTCAACGTCCGTCCACAAGGTAACGTAGCAGGAGAATGGGGCCCAAGCCCTTCCAGTGAGCCATTCGAGACCATCGAGCAGACCCAAAAGGTTGCCGAGATGCCGAGAGAGCAAGCTTTGAGCGACAAAATGTACTTCGACCTGAACGTCCCAATACCTACACCGATTGCCCCCCATCTCCAGACCACTACGTCGAAAAAGGGGAAACAAAAACAGACTCTCAGCGATGCCCCTTATCAGGCTTTCACAGCTGCTCAAATCGCCGTACTCGAGTCAAAAATCGACCTGCTCGTTCGTCGTGAGTTCGGCAGATTCTTGGAAGACGAAAGTTAGAGCTCAGGCTATCGTAGTTGGCTATACAGTGATAGCATTGAACCAGGTCGTTCTTGGAAAAATCGACCCTAAGACAACTCCAAATTATACAGATGAAATCCTAAGCCGACTGAGTCCACGACAAGGCGTGGCATTTATGAAGCGACTGACTATTGTCCTGGACGAAGGATCAGAAAAGGGATTCGGCCTAGTAAGTCAAAATCATCTCACCTCAAGTGCTCGATTTGATTGGATTTTAGACAAATAATGCTGCTGCCTATTTTGCCACATTTGATATCCTGGCCCTACAGCCCACAACTGCAGCGACATTCAGTGCCACTTGCCTCACGCATACTCTCCCTTCACCATTAACCGTACACATCATCTCACTTCCCCTTACCTTACCACGTCTTCCATTTCATCTCAAACACACCCTCGTCCGGTCTGCACTGAAGAATGGAGCGTGTTTTGAGATCGATTACGGTGGTGCCCTGCATCTCGACGAAACCTCACGAAGGAACTGGTGGGCTGGCTCTAGAGAAGTTATGCGAGTTACGAAAGGAAAAGGCTTAGTTTATGGATGGGGAGGCGAAGATATCGCTAGCCTTCGAGGACCTAGAGATGTTGCGAATCTGTAGGTCTTCCTGCTTTCTCTGTCATGCCAAGAACTTAAGGGGTCGTAGGTTAACCCTTATTGGTATCGCCCAGGATACAGCCTTGGACGGCGTCTCTAAGACCCCAAAATCTCTCGTTCTTCGAGCACGTGAGTGCCAAGGCAAAACCACATTCCCGTATCTAACATGCCTTAGAAACTCGTCGTACCTACCGAGCGATTATCTCGGAACCAAAACTCATTATTCCACCTCAAGCGCAGGGTGATTCTACTCCACCGGAAGCTCCTGCCACTGGGGAGCCTGAATCTGTGGCTGAACCACTTATTGCAACTGCTCCCCCTGCGCCGAATGAGACAGTGGACCCCGCGCCGCCCTCTCAGTCCTTCAAGAGACCTCTCGATGCTTCTACGCCCGTTGAACTTGATCCCTCACAACCTGCTCCCGAGTCTGGGGATCGGCAGAATGACGCTCAAAGAAAGAAGCGGCGAAGGAAATAAAGGAGATAAACCGTCTACAATCCCAGAACTGTGACTCTGTATGGCTCTCAACACGCCATCACCAATGTCATTATCTACGCGAATTGCCTTCCATACTATACATGAGGCTATCCTGAAGTCAAGCATCTCCTCCGCGTTGTTTGTATTGTACAGTGGTTGCGGAAACAAAAGAGAGTGCATGCCAACCGGGTGAATATTCATCGCTTCAGAGTTCGTTGCTTCTCTGCAAATTCCACCAGTTTTTTGTCGACGAACATCCCCTTTCGCTCGCGCACGTTATCCATGTAATACTTTGCCATATTAGCTCTATCTGCCTTCGTTCCAAGGTCTTCTAATTCTTCTTCTGTCGTCGGTACCCAAAATGGATCTTCATCCAGAAGCTCGTATCTGTCATGCATCTTCAGAGATTATATGACAAAGGATATCGTCAAATCATACCCGTTGAAAACTAGCTGGGGGCTAGCAGCACCCGATGTTTTCTTTCGTATCTCTGCGCGTGGCGTCAGAACGATCCCTGCCTTTGGAGAGAAGCCATGTAATGCGTACCATCGGCGAAGCCAAAACTCTCGGTAACCGGTAACATAGCACGAATGCTGAAAAGATTTGTCCCCTCTCGCAAATCTTCAGCAATAATCCTCCCTCGACGACGAGCGACAACTCCGTATACTTTCCCCAGAACCTCACCTGAGTGCGAGAAGTTAGCAGATAGTTGTCAATCTTTAGCTAGAACTAACTTGACGCTTGGATGTCGCATGAATACATGGCAAGCAAAAGACGGGGCGACCACTCGAGTAGCCCCGATCGACACGCGTCTCGCATAGAAGAAATCAAAGAACCCGTTTCTTGGGCCATTCGAGTGCGCACTAGATGGACCGTTTAGAGATCATGCCAGAATTGTCAGCGTAAGTAAAGATTGTACCATTCTCGTTCTGCAACTTCTCCGCATCAATGTCGATTTTCTCGACGAAGAATGCCATTCCCTCCATTGGTTCGCCACACAGTGGACCCTGGAAAGTAGCAATTTGAAAGCCAGCCTCCAACGAATCCTCGAGGTCGACGATTGAATCCCTTTCCCCCAAGCCCTCTTCCGTTTTGGTACTGGTTGTTGGATCACGCATTTGTCTACCGCGTTGATCAGCTTTGGACTATGCTGCATTTCATGGCCGCACCTTGTATTGGTACCCACTCTGGCATCAATGAGCACGTTAGGGCCTCTTCTTGCTGGCCCAAATGCCCACGCAGTCCTCGAAAGCTGCAACCAAGGTTCCCCTTCACTTTGGCAGATGTCTTCCAATTGTTTCCAAAATTGATCATCATCCAAGCGTGATGTGGAAGCATCTGACTGGGCAAGATTCATCTCGAAGTCAAAGTCGTTCTCGACATCAGTGACGTCTTGTGTCGACTTCGAGACAAGCGCGGATATATCCTTTTGGCAATGCTTCAGAGCCCTGATCGTCGAGACGTTCGTTTTCAGGAAGGTTGTTATAGCTTCGGGCAAGGGGACAACTCGGACGCTGAAATTGACCGCCAATTGGGCGCTATGCCCTTGAATGACCCCTTGGGACGCCGAAGGATGCACATCTTTCGACGAAGTGAGCAAGTCCCCCAAATTGCACTGATTCATCACTGTACCTGGTACCTTGATCGCCGTCTCGCGGAAAGGAACTATGGGGTCCGATGCCTGTATTTCTATCCGAGCAAAACGCTCACGTAAATCTTTGAGACACCGCTGAGATGTCCACGTTAGGGAGATCCAACTAACAGAATAGGTCATACCTCAAAGTGTAATTCCCCGGCCGTAAGAATAACATGCTCTCCTGTTTGTTGCTGGAAGGTTTGAACACATGGATCAGATTGACTTAAGATCTTCAATCCTTCAATTAATTTTGGCATATCAACTTGTACAAAAGTGAGTTTAGTGGATTAGCTCCTAGAACTACAGTAGACGGACCGGAATGCTCGGGTTCAAGGGCCACTCGGACAATGGGAGGAGCCTAAACGTCTCAAACAAAAGTTCCAGGGCCGACATATGGGGCAAAATACCTGGAAAGTAACGCCACCGAGATTTACCACATATTTTTCGAGAGCCTCTGACACCTGAGAATCGGGAGCAGGGCCGGTGCCTTCAGAATTCGGCGAGCAAAGCGTAGCACTGCGGAAGACCGTTCCTTCGAGCCCTGCAACAGCAAAAACATTACCGGCGCGAACTTCAGAGACCGGCACCAAGTCTCTCCCCATCATAGTGTACAAAGCAGAGATGTTGATGGCGCGGACAAAAGGCGCGTTTCGAGGATGCTGCGCGGGTAGAGTTGCATTGTATTTGGGTAAGACCGCTAAGACGGTGGTGTTCACTTTCAAGATGCCAGAGTACAATCTCGCAAATCCAAGAATTACTTCAGTGGCCCCCGAACCGTCTGTTTCTGACCCTTGCTTATGGTCTGGCATATTCTTCCGGGCAACTGCGAACATTTTGCTCACAAAGGCTACGACATGTGCCGTAGAATCACTGTTACAAGCCATTAAGTCTGCCTTGAGTTCCGTAGAGAGTAATGTGTTATCATTGTACTGCGAGTCTTTCAGCATAGTCGGCATGCGGGTTTGCTGAGCGAGCAGAGGAGAAGGGATGACATCGATGACTGCTTGTATAGCAGCTGTCGACAGAGGAAGCCACTGCGAAAAAATAGAGCATAGCAAAATCCTGGCATCTTTCGCTTTCAGATCTCTAGGAGGGATCTGCAGCTTGAGAGTGTCCACAATCTTGGATGTTTTTGTGGGATTCCTGGTTTCAGATGAGGTCAAGCAAGTGAAAGGAACGGAAACAGAGCTTACGAATTTAGCAGTACGGAATCGTATACTGCCCAGATATTGTCAAGCACAAACTGGACAAAAAGCGGCTTGAGGTGCCGTCCTCGCAGATGTTTATGGCCAATCACACGCTTGGTTTTAGGATCAAGGTAATAATCGCCCCAAAGAACGCGACGCAAGTTGGCCTCTTTGACTCCCAGTTTTGAAGCATAAAGCTGAGCAAATTTGCCGAGCCGGAATCCCCATCCATCGATCGCAGAACAGAAAATGACATTACCCTTTTCAGGTGCAAAATACAGGTCTTCGTCGTCTTGCTCTTCGTACTCTTCAATCATCTCCTCGGATTGTAAGCCCTGGTCACCCTTTGAAGCATTGGATTCCGCTTGGCTCTCGAGTTTCTCTCGCCACCGCCAATCTGATTCCATCCGTTCGCCGGAAAACAGATCTCCCATGACAACGTTTACTTGCTCTATCAGTTTCGTGAGGTGATGATATGCCTCTTCTGGAGATAGTTTGAGTTCAGTGATGAGGCGATCCATCTTGTTGATTATAAGAATGGGACGCAGACGATCAAACCACGCTTGGCGAAGAACAGAGACGGTCTACTTCGTGATCACTTCAGATACATCGAGATCCGTGACAGAGACATACCTGGGTACAGACGCCTTCCACTACATCAACCATGACTAGGGCACCATCACAGAGTCGCGACGCTGTAGACACCTCGCTTGAGAAATCCACATGTCCAGGCGTATCGATCAGGTTGACCACGTAGTCCCTTGAACGAGGTTCTGAAGTGTCCATAAATCCTCCGCGACGCCCAAAATTTACAGGGTGCTCACCGCCATCCGAATCTTGAGACATGACCTTGAAGTTCAGCGAAACTGCACTACTTTCCATCGTAATGCCTCTCTCTTGTTCATCTTCTCGGCTATCCATATATCGGATTTTACCAGCCATTCGAGACGAGATAATATTGTTTGCGGCCAGTAGGGAATCGACAAATGTAGTCTTGCCATGGTCGACATGTCCCAAAACTGTGATGACTCTGATGTTCTCGGCTGTAGACGACATGAAGTTGAAGGTGCTGACGTAATACGAGTGTACCCTGAAGTAAATCATAATTCTTGACAGGTTCAGGGAGGAAAATAAATACTGTGGATGGAGACTGCTATGTCAAATGGTGGGAGGTCTGCATTGTTCTACAGTACTGTACAAGAACGTCGGAAAACAGAAAGCTATGCAAGCAAATATCGTATAATCACGGCCGCACAAAAAGTAAGAAAGAGGCATAGGCAGGATGCAAGCAAGTGTCCGCATTTCACGCCTGGCCTGTATCATTCAATTCGTATCGATCGCATCCAACCCGCTCCAGCCACCAAGTCCGTTTCTCTTCCCTTCCGCATATCAAACTCTTCCCGGGACCCAAGCAAGTCCGAGGATCACCAGAGCAAGCTGGTACGCCGCTCATCATGGTGGCTGTCGGATCCGAAACACATGGATGTGTATCGGGAAACGCAAGACCCAATTCGAGAGACGGGAGAGTGGCAGGGGAAGATGCGTAGTTAAAGATGCGGATGGCTTGTCGGGCGGAAAGATTTGGGGCGAGGCAGGAGAGGATGTGGTATTGCAACTCGATGGGCAATCCTCGAAAATGAAAGGGGCGTACTGGGCGTGGTGATAACAATCTCCAGACTGAGCCTGCCTTCGATGAGGATGACGGGGACGGTTTGCGAAGAAGGACAGATCTGGGGGTTTCAGATTCTGTGGCAACGCTAGACGAGGCCGAAGGAAGGAGTAGACATCGAGCAACGGGGAGCAGTGCGAGTGCCTCGTTACTGACAGCTCCGTTCAGATACATATTACGGCGAAGAATGGCATGTAGACGTTTGTCGCACTCCGCTTTCTCAGAACGGTTAGGAACGGAGTTGGCGAACATCTCTAGTGCCTCGAGAAGGCAAGGACCGGAATCAAGAGCTTTAGTTATGCTCTTTAGACACTCTAAGTCTAGTTGATTGCCGTTCAGCTTGAGACGCTTCAAAGCAGCGGAGCGGCGCGACGATAGGTAGTCGGAGATGACTGGGCCAGACACAGGGGTGAGAGATAAACAGGAGAGATGAAGTTCTCGAAGATGGGGTGCGTCCAGAGAGGATAGGAAGTGGTCCAAAGCGATATCAGAGAATGGGAAGTTATGGGTAAGGTTGACAATTTCGACTCGTGAGGAGTTCAGGGCAGCCGTGAATGCAGCTATGGTCTCCACGCTTCCGCTGATGAAGTTCTACACAAGAACAGTATGTAAGTACAACGGTAGCAAAACCTCCTAAAGAGCTCACATTCTGGACGTGCAAACCCTTCAAGAAGTGGTTTCTCGTGATATATCGCGACACCGCATTCAGCCCAACATCGCCCAGTGAGGTAGCATTCAAGCTAATCTCTTCAATATTCAGCTTCCGTCCCACGTCTGAGCAAAGGTAAGCGAAAAGCTTCACAATGCCTTCGTCTCCTAGAGGATTATGGCCCAAGACCAAAATCTTGACCGTGCGGCTCTTGGAGAGCACATTGATGACCGTTTGGGCCCCAGTGACACCCCGCAACCCCGTATCATGCAATACAATGTGGGACTTGGAGGGAAGTGCTGTTGAAAAGGTGCCCGGGTTCATTTGGCGTATGATCTACGCGAGGGGTCTCAGGGAGTTCAACTCGAGTTGGATGAGTAATAGAGTGTTGAGGCCCTGAACCGTACTCTAACACGGGAAGGAGGGCAGGCAAGTACGGCTAGGCGTCTGACGTGAAGACTATGCTAGTTGTCGGGTACGTTTGATGGTCGTAGTGCAATGCTGAGCTCGGGAGAATATCCAGGAAATAGCCCCTTATGGATGATCGACACAGAAAATTTAGCGCCGGCGGGTGTCTCTCGTTCGGCATCTTAACATTTGTTTGCTTTCTCAGATATTTAAACAGGCTATCGACAAGGCTCATACAGTTACATTTATTCAGTTATCAAGGTTGTTACTTGTTTTAGTATGAAGAAGGATGTTGTAGAAGAGTTCCGCCGTCGATGAGCACTGTCTCGCCTGGTGTAACTTTGTAAGACCTTGATCGAATGTTCAACGCTGTCAAACCTACCATTGATGTACCAGTTCGCAACCAGCATCAACGCAAGACTTCCGACATCCCTGTTCGTTCCGCCAGAAGGCACGGTCGGTATCTTGAAGTCAAACGGATCCTTATGACTGGAGACGCCGAGATAATTGGTAGAGCCAGGAGCAGACATCTGAAGCAGAAATCAGGATCAACTTGGAAAGGTATCATTTTCAAGACAACATACTTCAGTCAAGAACAAGCCAGGTGCGATACCGTTCACTCGAATACCTAACGGCAACAAGTCGTGTGCTAGGGTGCTGGTGAAATGACCGACAGCACTCTTGGAGAAGAGGTATGGGCAGCTATATCCGGCCGTAGCAGGATCCTATCCATCATTTCAGACGATATAGAACAATGCTCTGTCGTTCCACTTTACCTTGGTCCATCCATTCATACTACTGGTCATGACGATTTGAGGCGGGAATTTCTTGCCCCCTTCGCTCGCTTTCCAGGCTTCTAGAAGTGGTAGGAATGCGATGGACATCCAATATGGGCCAAATGAGTTAGCTTTCAAGGTTTTGTCGAATGACTCAGGTTCCAGTGCCCAGTACACTTTATGGTAGGCTGCCGCAGTGGCTTCATCCGGTTGTTTTGTTCTTTGCCCTTGAACACTGTTGGAAAAATTAGCTAAAGCATTAAAAAATCAAAATAGTTTTACCCTGCGTTGTTGAAGAGCACGGTAATGTACTTCTCACGTTTCCCAATTTCTTCTGCCAGACGCGCAGCCTCTTCCTTCAAGGATATATCGCCCTGAATTCCAATTATGCGTCCAGAACCGGGTATGTTCTTCGCGGCATCATTAAATGCATTGGCAGTCCTGTTTCTCTTTGATCGGCGCGAACAGACGGTCCTAGGATGAGGAAGGTGCCCACTTGTCCAAAGCAGCCTGTTCCAAGCCGATGATATATACAGTTGCCCCGTTGACCATCAAGGTAGTGCTAATCATCACACCTATTCCCTAGGAGAGTTGGTTTCAGTCGTTTGGATTTCAATCTAACTGTCAAGCTTGTACCGATCCTCCTCCAGTGACCACCGCTACTACGCCTGTCATATTGAAGATGTTTCCCGCCGTGAGGCCAGTCAAAATGGTTTCAGCGTCCTTCACGCTCATTCTGTGCTACAGCTGATCGTGCAAGTGATAGTGAGCTCGCCCTCAAGGACGGCAAGGTGTTCCGCCCAAACGTTCCCACAATGACATCACTAACTCGCCGAGATGCCGAGAAACCCAGATTAGATTAGCGACAGAACATTCGGACTACAGTACCGATCGTAGTACATGTACACTGACACTGTTCTGTCGGGAGAATAAATATGATAACGGAAATCAGCCTGGATTACCCGTCCAGATAAGCGCATAATCATAGCTATCTTAATGTGTGAGGTAAGGACGTTCACATAAGAGGGTTTACTCACAACCGAGAGTTGCCAATGATGTCGAAACGCCGAACACCAGTCCGGCGCATGGAAAACGTGTATCTTCTTAACACGTCGATCGCTTTCAATCTTCTCTAGATCCTGCATCACATCTCCGTATCGGGAATCATCGTCCGGCCCAAACATCAGCAACCCTAATTTCTCAAGCGACTCGGACTCGAGTAAGTCGCGAAGAGAATCTATGACGCCATGATCCATGCGATTGCTCAGAAAGCACCAATGGAACTGCCGAAGATTCGGCAATGATCGTAAGAGAGAAGATTCGCTATGCTCTAGGAGCGTTTCGATGCAGCAGAAACGCCGTAGAGAGGGATATGCGTTGGGATCACGTAAAACCGCATGATCGGGTCCGGCGGCCAAGGTATGGAGTGTAGGAGGTAAGCTTCTCTCGATAATCTCCCATGCGTGAGTGGAAAAAGCAGGGAGATTAATCAAAGCCAGCCGCTGGAGGCCTTCGCATGCCTCCAATATCCGTCCGAGAATCGCTTGGAACGATTCTCTGGGCCACCCTTTACTGGGTGGAACTCGTTCGCTAGAGACTGATCCAACCCATAAACTTCGGACCAGGGGTGCAAGGTCAAGTCGGCTAGTGATAGAGGCTAGGAATAGTATCAGAGTCGTCTGGTTCACCAGGTAGACATCTTCATAAAGGACAGGGGTGAGCCATTGGTGAGATTGTTTGCACACCAGCGATAAGCTGCAGGCAAAAGCAGGATCACGAACGGCCGCATCCACGAAGACTACGTGTAATTAGATGATAAGAAGTAAGAACTTGCTCGCGTGGCAAAGCAAGATGTCACGAACCCTAAGAGCGGATTAGCACGATCAACTCTTGCAGACAACCACTCACTTTTCTAATGATCTCTGGCGGTAATAGATGATACATTCAAGAAACTGGTCTGTGCCCTTCCAAGGGAGCTGTGGGTGCAAGTGAAGCCATGGGCGGGAAGTTCGTTCAAACTCCGACGAATTGCTCGCGTCCCCTCTTCTCCTCCCAATCAGACATCTCTTATTCCGCTGCACAATGCCCAGAGGTGACTTCCGCAAGCCATATAGTGTACGTCGCCTAGCTGCTTTCTCAGAGGGGCACGCTCTAACTTGTGCTCAGCGACCCCAACCGCGACCCCAGGCGGATGACGATCTTTGGGTCCACGACAAGGCGCCGCCCCCAGAAACCGCGTCTTCTGCTCTGGCCCAAACAAAATTGCGCGTGGAGAATCTCCATTATTCCGTCACCGAGAAAGACCTCGCAGTACGTCCCGAGTGAAACGTCCCCACCCATGCCCGCGTGTCTCATCCAGACGCGTCTCTAGACAATTTTTGGAGTGATAGGCACGCTCTCGCGAGAGCCCATGATCAGGGTACGAAGCCAAAACTCCCTGCGAGCTTCCGGCCGCATGTCGCGAAAAACATCCAATTTACAAATATTCGGCCTGCCTTTCCAACCCCCTTTGCCTTGCGTAACTTCAACACATATCGGAACAGTATGATCGCAGTGGACGTTCAACCGGAGTCGCCACTGTCTTCTTCAACACACCTGCCGAAGCCACTAGGGCAAAGCTACAGTTGAATGGAGTTATGGCAAAGGGTATCGCCATTCCTCAATTATCAGCGCGCCAACATTTTTCTCTGCGGCGCCCGAGGTCATAAGATCGGCACTGACACATGTCGCTTTACAGGGGAACAGATGAAAATTTCAATTGAAACTCCACCAACTGGGCCCCGCAATCTGAACGGAGGGTCGCGATTGATTGACCGAATCGCCAAGCCGCCTCTCGCAGATCGCATCCGTGCCGACCAAGCACCGTGGGTCTCCTATGTTTACGCTGAGATTATGTCGCTGGAAGTTGCTGACTGAAACGGCTTCGATGTAGCAGTGGACCCGGTCCTGTCCGCCATAGAACGCCCCGAGGGCCCGCACGAGGCCGAGGAGCTCGACCTGCAAGACCCGCAAGGCCTGCGAACAAGACGGCAGAGGAGTTGGACAAGGAGCTGGATAACTTTATGGTGACTCCCGAGACGAAGTCGGATGATGTCGACATGGCTTGAGGCTCCATGTAAAAATTTTAATGTTCAATCGCATGTCCTGTGACTAGTTTCCTTTCCAAGCCGCTCCCGAATGTATTATCCGTTTAAGAAGACCTGTTCCACACGCTCACCTAGGGACGTGTACTTCGCAATATATTTAGTTCTTATCTTAGTGCAAGTGCGTCAGAGTCTAGCGCCTCGAGGTGTGAGAGTCTGGCATTCTCATGATCATTAACTATTACCCACTTCTTATTTTCGAAGCACGGTAGACAGACCAAAAGCTCAGACAAGTCCGAGGCTCTTTCTCAAGTACTCAAGCACAGTAGAAGTCAATCGCGATCACTCGATAATTTGCCAGGTCTCAAAGAATAGTGGGTTTCATAAAATATATAATCTACAACTCATGAGGCCATGACGAGATCATTGCTAAGTACCATCGTAAGAAATTAAAGTCGGGAGGCCACCAAAGAAACTACAGTAAGGGAAAACTAAGCCTTGTTGAGCTCAGCGGTGGTGAAGTCACCAGTCTTCTCTCCGGTGGATGAGCCGTCGCCCTCCTCGAGGTGAGCGTGGACAGCGGCCTTGTGAGAGATCTCCTGGAGAGCATCCTCACCATCGAACAAGACGGCAGTCTCTTCGAGAGTGCGCTGGGAACGTCATTAGCATCGGGTAAAGTGAATAAGAAAGAGGGTGTGCTCACGTTCTTGGTCTCGATGACGAAGAGGTAGACATAGACGAGTTCGAAGGTGATCCAAACGACGTAGACGATGTAGTACTTCCAGCCGATGTGGGAAAGGGCGATGGGGTTGACATACTGGTTGAAGATGAGGGACAACGAGATGGTGAAGTTGAAGACGTTGAAACCCTTGGCACGGATGTTGTAGGGCAAGATCTCGACGGTGTAGGAGACGATAAGGGGGGTGAAGGCGATATCGTAGAAACCGTAGTACAAGAAGATGAATGCGACGACAGCATCACCAGCAGACTTGGTTCCGTGCTGAGCGTAGAGAGCAGAGCAGACGGTCTGGAGAGTGAACATGACAATCATGCCGGCAGCAGAGGTCATGCTAGAGGAGAAGAGTAAGCATATATGCTAGTGAAAGATGAAGATGAGGTACGTACAACATGGCGCGACGTCCACAACGTTCAACGAGGAAGGAAGCAATGACGGCAACGATAAGATTGTAGATTTGAAGACCACCGTTGATACCGAGCTGAGTGGTGGGGTCGGTGATACCGATGGTGTCGAAGACCTTGGAGAGGTAGTAGGAGACGAGACCGTTACCGGACCACTGGGAGAAGAAGGCGATGGCGATGATGATGCGCATGCGGCGTCTGTTACCGGGGGTGGCGAAGAGGCTGCGGTAGCCAACGTTGGCGGCAACGGTGCGATCGAACTCGATGGCGGTCTTGATTTCCTCGTACTCGTACTGGACGAGGGGGTCTTCGCGGTTACCGCGAGCGTGCCAGTAGGAGAGGATATCGAGAGCCTGGGTCTCCTTGCCCTTGGAGATGAGCCAACGGGGGGATTCGGGGATGAGCCAGATGAGGAGGACCTGGGCGATGGCGGGGAGGGCCTGGAGGGCAGAGGGGACACGCCATGACCAGGTGTTTTGGATGTGGAAGGTACCGAAGGTAGACCAGGCAGCGACGATGGCACCGGAGTACCAGAGCGAGTTGTAGAGAGAGGTCAACTGGGCACGGTGGGTCGGGTAGGCCAGCTCAGAGACGAGCAGAGGGGCAGCGTTGGCGGCGAAGGTCAAACCGAAACCCACTGAAGTGCTGTGAGAAGATGGTTCGCAGAATGGGAAAGGCGAAACTTACAGAGGAAACGAGCACCAATGAACATGCCGACGGTCTGGGAAGCGGTCTGGATGATGGCACCGGCCAACATGACGCAAGCACCGAAGAAGATGGTAGCACGACGACCAAAGTAATCAGAGCAGTAAGGGGCGAAGGGGTAGGCACCGAGGGAACCGATGTTTTGGATGGCGTTCAACAAGCCGAGCTGGATGGATGGTTAGCTGAGCTCGCTGTTGGAGACGATGAGGAAGTACCTTTCCGCCGGTGGGGTTGTTGAAGTAGTTGACCCACTGGGGGAGCGACTGGAGACCGTCTGGGGTAGCATTAGCACGAGTCGAAACTGAACGCAAAACAACGCACTCATCATGGAGCCGTCATAACCGTTGGTGGAGGAGGTGATGAGGAGGAGAACGATGCAGGCGTTGAGGTGCACAAGCCTGGAGTTCTTCCACCAAGGGCCGGGATGGAGGAGATGTCTGTAGGAGACATCGGTTGGTTGAGAGACTGCGGCACCGCCACCCATTGTTGCTGTGAGAGATGAGGATTGGGAGCTTGAGCGGGATGAGAGCTGTGGGCTGGGGAGCCATCCACTCTTCCTGGCACATTATATACGCTTCGACGCTCCACTTCTCCCTCCAACCATCGACGCTTCGCCCGGAGAATCGGCGAAACTCCCCGGCCCAAGCTCGGAGAATTATTGTCTTGCCAGGATCTCGATCGCCCGGTCCAGGCACCCTCCAGCCAATCAGCGCAGCTCTCCCGTCGTGGTTGATCCGACGATCTCCCGCAGAAGTCATCGTGACCGTTTCGTGGCCAGGGCTCCAGGGTCTCTCGATCTCCCCAGGCACACCCAAGGACCCCGGAACTGCCCTCTGCTCCGCACTGACACACGCGATCTATGTTCCGGGGAGCACAAAATATTCCACCAGAGTGACACTCTGCCGGCCTGCATATTGCTTGCACTCGTCGGTGTGGCGCAGTCACGGCACCCGGATCCACACTCCCAAGCCGAACTCTCCACGCCCTGTCTTCTCAGATCAACATCATCAAGCGTCTCATTCCATCTTCTCTGGCTCACATACGGCCTTTGCCAGATCTAACCGTCATGAATTCATTTCGCTACAGACGCCCATCAACCCCTCTCCCGTCTGAATATCTATCAGCCGAACCTTTCCCGCCACCCCTGTATCCCCTATATGGCCTCCGACGGTTCCAGCGCATACTGCATTGTTTTTCCATTGCAACGACGCTTTGGGTCCAGATGTTCCGATAACAAATATCCCTCACGTTTCATTCTCTGATCGTTCTGGCCTTCTTGCCCGCAATAATTCAATCCACAACCCCTGGTTCCACTTCTTCTTGGGGTCTCTTGGCTGATGGATCAAAAGAATGTGAGAAGTGCCAGTAACGTGGAAGAGAACCACATCAATGACGATTCAATAGCCCACCCTAAGCCTTTCTGAGTTTCTCAGAACACAGGGTCCTTCCCAGCGATGCTTATCCAGAGTTTTCGAACCGCCGTAACAGCTCACTCGCAGGCGTCGAAGGGGCTTGCGTGATTCCTGTCGCTTCTTCTGCTCGTCCTTTCCCCTTTCCCTTCGAGTCGCTCTCTCCTCCTCTCCCTTTCTTCGAGAACGCTGCCGTCCAGCTCCCAGTCAAGGAGCTTAATGCGGCGCTCGGCATCGTCGTGATCGATGTCGTGCGACCTCTCTCCTTCGGCACGGAAATACTTTTAAAGATGTTCGATAGACTCTCTCCTGCTGAATCCCCTGGCGATGGCGTCTCTTCAATAGCCGTGTGAAGAATGCTCCCTTCTCTATGAACTGGGCTAATGCTCGTTCCGGTCGAAGATGGTCCGCTCGACCCGGTCGCCCCGTGCGTCTCCGACACCGCCGTCGTGGGCAGCGTTTTTCCGGTCGCTGTCGGGCTCCCAGATGCTGGGAAGGGCGGCATTCTTTTTCCGCTCGAAAATCGGGTTGACGATGTGGAGGCGCGAGATGCGGGCCGCAAAAGGGAGGTCAGAGATCCTGCCCGATCTCTCTGAATGAGCGACGGCCGAGGTGATACCGGCAGTGGAGCGACCGAAGGTCCGGCCTCACTCACACCTGTCGTTTTACTTTGAGTTACCGCGGACGTCGAAGGCGGGGAAGAATCTGGAGGTGGAGCTTGAGCCAGCAGCTTCGACAGCGATGATGGACCGTTCCTGGAGGGGCTGGATTGTGTTCGTGATCGAGATGGAAAAAGTCGAGATGTGGGGGATGGTTCCACATATTCCGGTTGCGCAAGGGCCGAAGGCAAAGAATCAATGCTATTGACTAAGTTAGATCCTTGTGGCTGAGCCTGAGACGAAGAAGGCATGATCGTTTTGTCTCCCGAGGTTTTCCGAGAAGAGCCTCGACGCCCGCTGGGTTGCGTCCAGTCTTCTACCTGCAGCATGTAATATTTGACTCCATCGCCAAGTCCATACGGGTTAGTGGACGGATCCTGAGTGGAAATACTCTAATTCAATTCTAAACATCATGTGAATCTCGCTCACCGTACTATGCACCACTCTCTCGGTTATCGAGGTTATTCGAGCTACGATCCACTCACGTGTCTTCAGCTGCTCGGCCACATGGCCTGAAGCCTGCAGGAAATAGTGAGGGAATGACACTAAGGGGAATTATTTAGAAACCGTTCGTGCGAATAAAGCCGGTGACATTACCATTGAATGCCGCCCAAGGCTTCTGAAGGGAGTTCCGAGTGGGTAAGAACAACGCTAAATCGCCTTTGGCAAAGTTGCGGAATGCTATTTTTCCCTTTGCCCGCTCCCGGTATTCCTTGCATTGCTTCTGCCACCTTCTGACGGCTGCGACGGGTTTAGCGAGAACTTCCGCACAAGTATCTAAGTCAAACTCTCGGAGCATTTCCAATGCTGCAACTGGGTCCGAGGGGTCGATCGCCGAAAAGTCTTCCACTGGGATAAGCTGTCCTTTGTTCCCGTTCGAAAGTATAGACTCGGACATATTGCCAGATGGTTTTGATGTATGCGACGAAGCTGCCTGCGCTGAGGTCATAGCCTTAGCAAGAGCCTGCCGCAAGCCAATAGCGACCTGTAAAAATTCTGCCTTGAGACGTTCCGAAGCCTCCAGTCTACTCTCGGCCTCCGAGACAAGGACACGAGCAGTGTTACTGTCCTGACTCAAGCTAGCAACTACGCCCCTTTCTTCCGACAGCTCGTGAGTGGTCCGCTGGAGTTCCTCACGAACGCCGGCCAGGTCGGCGTGAGCGACTTCGGTCTCCATTCGCGCCTCCTTCAAATTGCCCTCCGCAGCGGCCAAAGCAGATCGAAGCTCGGAGAATTGGTGCTCAAGGACGGCTCGATCTCCATCAGCTTCAGCGATGTGGTCGCGCATCCGTCTATCGTGCTCAGAAGCTTGCAGACGTAGTATGCGTTCTTTCTCTTTCGTAGCCTCCCGAAGAGCTTTAGTCACCTCTTGACCTTCTGCGCGAGCTCGCGCGATTTCGGCCTCGAGGTCTTCGCCACGGCGCCGAGTCTGTTCAAGATGGCCAAGCGTTGTCTGCTGCTCAGCAAGCAGCTCAGCTATTTTCGCAGCGTTCGCTTCTTCCATGTTCTTCATCTCTTGAGACTCCTCTCTGAATTGAGCAAGCTCAGCGCGAAGACTTTCGATCTCTTGGGCCTGTCGAGTGGACTCAGCCAAAGCGGCCTGCGTCGTTGATTGTAGAGAGCGATGTTCCTCGAGGAGGTCTTCGTGACGCTGTTGCAGAAGATGATGAGAGTCTTCATCGTCTCTGAGCCTCTCGCATTCAGCTAGCAACTCTTCGGCCCGAGCATGCTCCTGAGCACCAAACGTAGTCGCATCGGTAAGTTCTCCCCGCAGTCTATCAATTTCGTCTTCAAGAGAATGTCGATGGTCTTCGAATTGTGCTTCTAGCTCTGCTTTCATGTGTTGCATTTCAAGCAACTGGTTCCGTGTTTCTTGGAACGTAGGATCGTCCAATACGGATGCTTGCATAGGGTTAAGAGAGAATAAAAAAGTGAAAAGCTCACTCACGTCGGCGAAACACACGGGAAGTCGACAGAACTTTACATGGAACAGCGACGTCAGAGAAAAGGCACAAGGATATAGCCAGCTGACATACGAGATCGTTCAGCCATTCGGTCGAAATTGGCTTCTAAACTGTCCATCCGAACAACCAGTTTCTCCAAAGCCTCCCGTGTTGCTTGCATTGGATGATGAGAGAAGCTGGGGATCGAGTGCTCAATCCTTCCCATTTCTTCGAAGAAACCTGAGAAAATATTTAAGTCGAGATAAAGGGTCTATTGAGGACGAACATACTTTCGATGTCGCTTCGTTCGAATGAATAGGGAAGTTCGGAAGATGATACGGTGGAGATTTCAATTGATGGTACATTGTCTTCTAATCCGCGGGCGTCGAATGGAAGTTGTCCATGTACGTCACTCCGGTATATCTGGCGTCTCTTGCGCTCTCCGGCCCTGAAATAAGATATCAGATGGTGTTTAGGAACGCCGCCGAAACCCCTACGAAAGCTTTGCGAGCATCTCTGCAACGACTTGGGCTCGTTGTCCAAAGAAACGTACTAGATACAAATGAGGAATGTGACTAGAAATATATGATATACACTCACTAAATTCTTTTCGACGAACAATTTCGATGATGGTTGCCCCGTATGCGTAGAGCATATTGTGTAGGCGTCGGATGTGGGAGAAACTGGTTTTGGAACGGAAATCGTTTTGTAGGACGCTGAGGGATGGCGGGAGATCGACCAGTTGCGTGTTTAGGACAGATATTTGGCGTAGACAGTTCAAACAGAGTTCAGTGCTTTTGTTCTGTTCGCAAGGTGAGATACTCAGCAGGCAAGCCAGGTTTTTGTTCGCACCTTCAGCTCAGCTATTCGGGTGGCTTCTTCTCGGAGGCTCTGATCGTGGCGCTGTACACCTGAAAAACTATGTAAGGCATCGCTCGCAAGAGAGCTCGTCACTAGTAATACTAACGATCTGCTAGGTCAGGCGAATTAGAGTCTAGAGCTCGTAAGATATCATCGCAGGAGACGGTAATATTTTATTGTTGCGCACCATCGTCGAGCGCTTGAGTCAGTTCTTGTGCACGGCGTACAGACTGCTCGGCATCTACGTGCAGCCTATAACGGTACGATTAGTACTGCGATATGAGCAGTAGTTTGTGTAGCTTACTGTGAAGCCATTATGGAGCTTCGGATATTATCAGCTCCCCAGGAAAGAGTCTGCAATGCATTCTGAGCGTCATCGAAACGGCCCTTCAGTTCCGCTGGATTATAGCAGTTCAGACATATCACCAAAGCCTGATAGGACTGGGTCAATACCATTGGTATTTGCACAACTTTCTGAGACTTGTCGCATCTTAACATTGGACACATAATCACCCAAAGTTCTCGGCCGTTCTCCCGCTTCAATACTCTTCCTGACAGCTGGTGACAAGAATTCAGGGTGGATCTTCATGCGCGCAATAATCTCCAGATCCGTATCGATATCTCGAAGAAGTCGGTCTTGTTCAACAAGCGTATGTTGTGCAGTTTCCGAGAAATCTTTGAATGCTTCTGAAATAGCTAGAACGTTCATGTCCAGACTGGACGAAGCTATTCGAACAGCCTCATTCTGCACTCGCAGCGTGTTGGCAGTACGGACGATCCAATCCAGATGAGTACGAGCAGTCCGCGAATATGCTTCGAGGAGGGCGGCGGTCGATGACACAGACATGTCTGCATTAGGGTCAGTGACTCGTCAATAGGGAATCATCAGAGTTGTGGCATGCTTGCCTTGCTCGAGAGGCAGATTCAAGGGCTGGACACGAAGTTTGGGAAGAACAGTCTCCAAATCTTCGTCAAGATAATTTCTGTTGAATACATACACCGACTATGGCAACATGAGAAGGTACAGCATGCAGAAGGTTGCGTTACGTACCTGCTCTGGCGCTGCACCCAGGTCCAGGAGGTTGTCGGCCCTCAATCGATGGCCATCTGGAAGATAAGCTAGCAAAGATTCTTCTGGTACATCTGCCACTTGTGACAGAAACCCTTCAACGCTGCCAAACCTATTGCGCACAACGTCAGTGATCAGGGGCATATTCGGAAAGGGTGGCAGCGCACTGTTGAACATCTTCAAGTAGATTTGGGACCTCGATGACGGTACCATCTTCTGCTCTACAAACCCTCATTCACAGAGATTTACAAGGAGTAAGATACAACGTTGTGAGACTCAAGATCACAAAGGTGCAGTTGGCGGGATGCCCGAATAGGAAGACACGCAACGCGTGATAGACGCGGGGGTCGGCATCCGGAAGCTCGATCGTAACTTTTGCATGAAGGCCGACTTCAAGGTATTCTTGCTCTCATATACAGCGTCCACTGCCTACATTGACATCTAGTTCTCCAATCTTTGCGGAACAGTATACCGCCAGGGCAATGTTATCTTCTCTGCCGATGGAAACTCTGTCTTGAGCCCAGTTGGGAATCGTGTTTCGGTTTTTGACTTGGTCAAGTAAAAAAAGGCTACTCTTCACCATACGAACAAGTCTGACCTTGGTAACAGCAACAAATCTTTCACATTTCCCTTTGAAAACAGAAAGAATATTGCTGCACTAGCGTTGAGCCCAGATGGCAACATCCTCATCTCTGTTGACGAAGGTATGTGCTGGTGCTACTTCAAGCGAATATAACTTACTCTATTTAGATGGGCGTGCATTACTTGTTAATTTCAAACGAGCAACTGTTCTACATCACTTCAATTTCAAAAAGCCTGTCAACTGCATCGTCTTCTCGCCCAATTCCAAGTGAGTTACCTTGTTGTTGACCTACTCCCATCTCAACGGGAAAAAAAGGTTTATAGCCGTCTCTCATGATTCTCATGTCCAAGTGTGGCGCACACCGAATCATCTCGTGCGAGAATTTGCCCCCTTCGTGCTACATCGAACATATACTGGTCATCATGATGAGGTCTTGAGTATTACCTGGTCGAAAGATTCTAGGTATGCCTCTTGAATATGTGCTTATGAGTTGTATTGACCCTTTGTCAAGATTCTTCTTGTCCTCGTCCAGAGACATGACTGCCCGCCTATTCACCCTCGATCCCCTACCAGATTATCGCCCAAAAACCTTTGCGGGACACCGCGATGCTGTTATTGCAGCCTACTTTTCGAATAACGGCCGGGCGGTATGTGATGTTCCTAGTTATGTATTCCCCTTCATCTCTAATGTAACTCTATATAGATCTACACAGTTAGCAAAGACGGTGCAGTATTCACATGGAGAGCAAAGCCAAAGGAAGATGCAGATGAGTCTTCAGACGGCTCAGAAGAAGTCGATGACAAAGAGAACTACATTGCACGAGCCAGATGGGGAGTTCGAGAACGCCACTACTTCAATCAATCCGGCTCAAAGGTCGTTTGCTGCACGTTTCACGCCCCGTCAAGCCTCCTCGTTGTGGGGTTCTCGACGGGCATATTTGGACTATGGGAGATGCCTGCCTTTTCGAACCTGCATACGCTCAGCATATCACAAGAGAAGATATCCTCTGTCGCCATCAGCCCAAGTGGCGAGTGGTTAGCCTTCGGAGCCAAAAAGCTTGGACAGCTCTTGGTGTGGGAGTGGCAATCCGAATCCTACGTCCTGAAACAGCAAGGCCATTATTTCGATATGAACACGCTGTCATATTCGGCCGATGGACAGACTATCGCAACTGGTGGCGATGACGGCAAAGTCAAACTTTGGAACACGACGTCCGGATTTTGCTTCGTGACGTTTTCTGAACACACGTCCTCAGTGTCGTGTGTCGAATTCGCCAAGCAAGGACAAGTCTTGTTCTCTGCTTCATTGGATGGAACAGTTCGTGCCTTTGACCTGGTCAGGTACCGCAACTTTCGCACGTTCACGTCACCATCACCTGTCCAGTTTTCATGCTTGGCTGTAGATCCGAGTGGCGAGGTGGTCGCTGCTGGATCAACTGACAGCTTTGAAATCTTCATCTGGGCCGTACAGACTGGCAAATTGCTTGACGTCTTGTCGGGTCACGAGGGACCCATAAGCGCACTAGCATTTTCTGCTAATGGAAGCCAGCTGGCGAGCGCTTCGTGGGATAAATCCATACGGCTATGGAACGTGTTCGGGCGTTCCAGAGCTGTTGAGCCATTCATGCTAAGCTCTGAAGTGCTCGCTGTAGCTTATCGACCGGACGGCAAGGAACTTGCAGCATCGACCCTCGATGGACAAATCATATTCTGGGAGGTTTCCGAAGGCAAACAGACGGGCATCATCGAAGGTCGTAAAGACATATCTGGTGGACGCAAAGTCGCCGATCGAGTCACCGCCGCGAACAGCACATCGGGCAAATCCTTCAACAGCATCGCATATACGGCCGACGGGACATGCCTTTTGGCAGGTGGTAATAGCAAATACGTCTTGCTCTATGATATCCGAGATGGTATCATGATCAAGAAGTTCCAAATCTCGGAAAACCTTTCGCTAGATGGGACGGAAGAATTCCTGGACAGTCGAAAGATGACGGACGCGGGACCTCTCGATCTCATTGATGATCGGGGAGACGAAAACGATCTGGAAGACCGCCTTGACACTTCGTTACCTGGCGCTACCAAGGGCGACATGTCGAAACGCCGGTATAGACAAGAAGCTAGAACCAAAACTATTCGGATATCTCCAACCGGAAGAGCATGGGCCGCTGCTTCGACAGAAGGCCTTCTCATCTACTCCCTCGACAATAATCTTGTCTTCGATCCATTTGATCTCGATATCGAACTAACGCCGCAATCATTGCTGGCCGTTCTGGCCGGACGCGAATATCTGAAAGCACTCGTTATGGCTTTCCGTCTCAACGAGAAGCACTTATTACAGAAAGTCTACGAAGAGATTCCATCTTCAGCAATCAAGTTGCTTGCTAGAGAACTGCCCGTGGTTTATCTCGAGTCAATGCTGCGCTTTGTCGCGCAACATCTTGACCAAGGACCTCATCTGGAATTCGATTTATTGTGGATCCATGCTCTGCTTAGTTCTCACGGAAGGCATCTTCGGGACCACAGCACAACGTTTGCTAGCACATTCCGTGCCCTTCAAAAAGGAATAGTGGCGTCCCAGGATTCTGTCGCTGCAACGTACGTCTCACTTTTTGTATCCCTAGCGAAGTTCTTATGTTCTTCTAGGTGTGAAGAGAATTCGGCGACCCTGAGCTATCTCGTTGATCAGAGTAATGTCAAACATTCAACGACGGCGTCGATGGATGTGGATTTAATAATGGCTTGATTATACTTTTGGTTATATTAGCATGGTGTTCAGTATGTAGGTTTAATGAGATGATGCATATATGGGTATCATGTGGGTGGTTTAGGAGAGTTGCTGGGCGGCAAGTTCACTTCAGTTTCGCGTTTCAGTTGTTCCCCTGCATGAGACGTGAACCAGTCCAAGTAAAGACACGCGAAGAGACTTACAAGTCATAGGAACTTGAGGCTTCACGCCAGCCTTTTCGTACGCTTGTTTTCGTTCGACAGCAAGTTGGCGTTTCGCAATATAGTATCCGCCGCCTGCAGCGACGATGAGAGCCCCCCACCCCAAGAACTACAAAATCCATCAATAATAAAGCATCATAGACAACAATCACATCCATACCGTCGATCGTGCACTATTCATCAATCCACCTTACCAGTAATGGGCTCGAGTTGACCGTTGTCGTCGGAGATGAGAAATCACAAGTCGCGTGCCTAAAGACAAACTCACCGCCCTTTGCATGTTGTCTTGACTCGGACCCAGCTTGCGTCGCCACCATGGCATCGGCCAGAGAAAACCAGGACAATATGGCCACTCTACATCTGCTAGTGCAGCAGGTGTCAAGGTCATTCTACGAGCCCAAATACATCGTCGTGATGGATCAACTTGCCAGGCATCCGGTGTAAGCAACTCCCCCGCACAGTCTTTGCGTTAGGTTTTGATTTTGGGGGGGGATGGTGTAGGATTAAGGATGATGACTTGGCTGGACGTATTGGTGTGTTATAGGAGACAAAATTGTGGGATAGTGTTCTCAGCTGCGATTTATTCTTAGGCTTGCAAGCCAAGGAACTGAACAAGCTGACGGCAGTGCTTGTCAACGACAAACTAGTCAAAGTGTTCGTTTCCACCTTTCATCGATAAATTCTTCTTATGGTTTGCATACAGATACCGTCGGAATGAATTGAAGGAAGGCGCACTGCGTGCAGTGGGAAGACAATACTACTACATCGACTACAAACATTTCTGCGACGTCGTCAAATGGCGTGTCGCACAGATGCGCGAGTTGATTGACAAGGACCTACGTAATGTACTTAACTTCCTCATCCTAATCAATCGAAATTCTAATACTCTAGACCAGGAACTCGACACGAAAGGATATATCTGCCCGCAATGTGGCACATCTTATGCATCTCTGGATGTGGATCGATTATTGGACATGGCTACAGGGACTTTTCTTTGCGAGATTTGCAGGACGGAAGTCGTGGATAACGAGAATGCTGAGAGCTTGAAGGGCAGTCAGGATCGAATGCAGCGGTTCAACAAGGCGATGACTTGGATCCGGGAGGGATTACGGAAGAGTGAAGAAATGGTTCTCCCAGCGTACGTGGCTTTACATTATGTTTGGATGTCGAAGTAACCTTTATGCACAGCTTCGACGTGCATGCTTGGGTACAAGCTAATACGACGGAAGCTGAGAAGCAAGCTATGGACGCCGGAGACGGGCTCATGATCGCTGGTGGCGGACCGGCCTTTGAAGATCGCATAGGTGTGGTGATGAGCATTGACAAGGACGAAGCTACGCGGAAGGCGGAGCGGGAGCAAGAGGCGGCTGCAAAACGGTCAGTGCAGTCTGTGTCTGCAGTAGCAAAGACTAATTTCATTTTGCGTGATCAGGCAGCAGAACCAGATGCCTTCATGGCATACAAAATCGACGATCTCTGGCGACCTTACGGCTTTGGGTATTGCACAAGCCAATGCATTGGAAAAAGAGTCTGCCAACAGCCATATCTTGGACTCTTTGGCATCTTCCTCTAAAACCTTGAGCTCATTATCGGGTGATACCGAAACCAAACCGAATATTGGATCGGCGATGGCATCGACGTCGTTTGAAGCTCCAGTGGACGTGAAGCCCGTGATCGACGAGCGACAAGCCGATTGTAAGTTTTGCCAGTGGTCACAGGTTGGATGCTAAAAATAAGATGCAGATTATGACCAATATTATGCGCAGCTGGAGGCAAAGCCAGAAGGGAGGTCAGAAGGCTCCTGGGATGGTTCGGACGAGGAAGAAGGATCGAAAAGCTATTTTGGTCAAAACGGCAAACGTTCGCGGTCACAAGAGTCTGATCAGGAAGATGAACGGCCCGGGAAAGTGGCTAAGACGAACGGGGAGTCGTCAAGGGAGAGCAGCAGTGGGAGTGGACTGTTCGGCGCAGGAGTCGATACTCCAGATGGTGATGGCGCTGGGAAAACGAAGGTTGAGGACGACCCTATGGTGTCCGGTGAGTGAGCCGTTCCTGGATGCGAAGCCTATTTTTGACTTTTTCGGGCAGTGAATGGGGTCGAGGTTCCGTTCTCACAGATCACCGATGAGCACGAGGAGGCCATGACGCCAGACGAGTACACCGCGCTCTTTGCTTTGATTCAGGTACGAGGTCTGCCTGGCAGTTGAAGATGCCGAGTGCGATGGGGCGGCCGGGTGGTGATGTCGGTGACGGGGCCGGCATCGGCGATGGTCACGATCAAGCGCTATGACGCAACGACAGATGACCCTGCGTGCCGAAAAATTTAACACGGCGCCGACGACAGAGCCATGGAGAAAGGACAGACGACATCAATTGCGGTTTATTATTCAAGTACATTATTTGGGAGAGCAGGTGGTGAGGAGATCATGCGAGGATCGTGCGATATTAGCGTATGACGTGTGGCTGTCGTTGCTTCCGAGGTTGTGTCTGTGAATATATCTGCTATTTTACTCGACGTGCACGACGACGAGCAGGATATCTCGAGAGTGTGAGCAAGACGAGTGCGAGTGCGAGCAGACAGGAATAGAATTGGAAATTCGGGGCAGAGTCGTGTGCCGGGCAGGGACGGTAGCCGGCCGACGAGACCCTCCACTTGTCATATTGCAGACGCACTTGAACGCACTTGGCAAATCCTCGTTCCCCCATCTCCCAGTCTCTCTCCTCGATGCCTCTTGCGTCGTCCTCGTCGTCCCGCTCCCCGCCCCCCGTCGCCTATCCACGAGCAGACAAGTTCACTCCCCGCCTCCCGCTCGACCCTTTCGCTGCCGACCCCGCCATCCCTTCCCGTTCAAGCGCTCTCTACCCAGAAACCCAGCCATGGAAGCTCGACGTTGACCGACTGCCTCCGCTTCATCTCACGAGGCTCCAGCGAAACGTTCTCCTTGTGCTTGGCGGTACTGTGCCTCTTCTCACCCTTCTCACCATAAATGTTCATTTTCCATTTCAGATCCAACCGTCAACCAGCTCGCGCCCCTACTCACATCACCACACCTCATTTCCTCTCTTGTCATCATCGCCGTCAGTCCCGATGTCCAAATCCACATCCCTCCCTACGTCAAGCCTGCAGTCCGAGTGCTCAGACTCAAGTCGCCGATAGCAATCCAGGACTACGGCGCGACACGGCTCGTTGATGTTCTCGAGTGGGCAGAGCGTCTAGTGAGAATATGGAGGCACAGACCTATTCACGACGTCCAAGAGCTGAACGAGCTCGACCATCCTCATGCCGTCGTCCATGTTGCTCCTTCTCGCCGTCATAACTCGTATATGTATGACAAGAAATCTCCCGGAAGCTCCTTGCCAGGTGCTTCCGTCCTGGTAAAGGAGTCGCCAAGGCCGGCTCCAAAGTCCAGAAAATCTTCTACTGCTTTGCCTCCTCTAGACCCATCCCAGCAGCCATTCGATGTCTTGATCAACTTCTTGCCAGCTACCGGCATCCCCGACAAGGCGCTTTTGAAGAACGCCATCCTTGTTACTACTATTTCCCGCCCCTTTCTGATCGCTGCTTCTCCCATGGTCGCCTCTTCTATTCCTCGACCTCGATCACAGTCGTTTAGACCATCCACCGCAAGCGACTCACGTCGCTGGTCTTTTTTCAAGTCCTCGGGTAAAAATACGTCATCACCTTCACTCGCGCCTCCGGGCATTTCTCCCAACCTCCCAACTCCTTCTCACTCTGCTTCTTCACTTCCTACCCCGTCTTCTTCAGTCTCTCTCTTTTCAAATCCATACTTCGCCAGCGTCCGAGGCACGATGTCAATGGTCAGGTCGCGCATTATACACGTGGTGCCCAGTCCGCCCCTGCATCCTCACAGGCATACATATACACGCCTGCAGAATGAGGCAAAGATGAAGCTTGTAGCGTCGATCGAAAGCTTCCTCTTATCTTTCGCTTCTTCTGCGGCCCTCAGAGAAGGCCAACTATTTGCCGGCGCTCGTCCTTATCTAGTTGACTCAGTCAGCTTCTCGAATGACACGATCAACACGAGCAGTGACGGAGGAGACTGGAGTCTTGCTGAGATACTGCTCAGTGGTGGTCTTGATGTGGATCCCTCCAACCCGGAGGACGAGTATAACAACACATTCCGCCGAGCATGGATGCCTGGCGTGTCAGATTTGACATTTGTAGGCCCCTCCCATAGTTCAGCTCAAGCCCCGTCCCGCAGCACAACCATGGAGACAGAGACCGAAATGCTTCTATCTGAGTCACGGACTCCGTCAATGTACTCAGACACCCCTCCTCCGCCTCCTCCGAAAGAGGATCAGAGTCCGGCACGAAAAGCGGGACCTTATCTTACTACGACTGCACCACCGTCCCGCATTTCCCGCGGTCGAACCTCGATGTCGACTGATCGTGACCGCAATTGGGACACCGGTGTCAATGCCGGCGGTCTACCTACTCCTCCTGACTCAGATCGCGACGAGAGCTCCCGCGGGAGTCCGGATAGAGAACCCGGCGCAAAGAACCTGAAGCGAAAGAAAGGTTGGAAGTTTTGGAAATCTTAATTTTAATACCCGTGGACTGTTGGCCTCTTCCACTCCAAAATTGCATGAGATGCAAGTATTGGGCTATTATTGCTGTTGTTCAAAGCGTTGACGTTATCTGACTTGCCTTCCTAATGGACTTGAAGTTGTTGTACGCTCCTCTTTAGACATTGTTTCTTGCGCGAATGAACGCATCATGTTTGTGCTTTCTGTAGTCACTAATTCACGAATGAATATTATGTGTGTCATTATGTACAACTCTGTGCTGGCGAGTAGGGGTATGATCCACTCTGAAAATATGGCAGTTATTCGAGTTTCTCCAGTTGAGCGAGGCGGGCCAGAACGACTTCTTTGCTTGTTTCTTCAATTTCTCCGGCGAGAAAGACTTCGTCAAGGATCGCATATACCTTGTAAAAGTTGAACACGAGATCAAGCTCGCATACATTCTCGAAAAAGGCATCTAAGCACCGGCGTAAATGAGGCGATAGGATTGAGAGTCAGAAACTCTTACCGAGTACTTCGACAAAGAGGTGGATAGCCTCCAAGTACGCAAGTTCGTTATCGTTTGCATCTACACAGACGCAAAAATAGAGACCAGCATAGCGACGATAGACGATCTTGTAGTTACGGAACTAATCGGGTAATGAGCATGTTGGGTTTGATACGCTGCAGAGCCATCGTACTTCGACGAAATTTGACTGGTATTTCTGGTCTCGAGGAGCGACTAGACGATGGACCTCGCCTCGCAGACGGACCTGGACGAGGTGTGAGTGTGCGAGTGACTGCGGGCAACGAGAGTAGGCGCACCTTCTCATCGTCGTCAAAGGGGACGTACCACTTTGAGAGACGAGTCTTTCCTTGACGGTTCTGAGTGGACGATGAGCTAGCTAGATAACGAGCAGAAATAAATATAATACCTGAACGAGGATGAAGCGGATCATGGCAACATTGTCCAAGGGTGCGGAGTGTGATGTCGGACAGCCAAAGCGGGCTCACCGACGCTCCTTGACCCTCAGTCCACATCATCCGTATCCACCACCACCTAGCTTGCATATCTCCCGCTCGCCCACGACAAGCTCTCGGCCCAGAACCCGTAAATAATAAAAGCCAGCTCGTCCTCAACGTCGCCCCGTCGACAAGTCTGTCCCTATCGTCTCATTTTTCTCCTATCGACGCTCATCCGCTCCCTCACATCTCTTCAGCCGCCTTCCACCGTGCATGGCAGATACAACAACTGAAATCGACCTTGATTCGGTCATCGACAGACTTCTAGAAGGTGATTATCTCTTCAACATCTCCTTTTCGTCTTCCAGCTGCGCTCGCCTTGGCCACAATCTTTCCGGCCATTCTGTGATCACGCCACACACTCCTTTTCATCGTC
The DNA here is from genome assembly GCA_001632355.1 of Sistotremastrum suecicum HHB10207 ss-3. Taxonomy (NCBI): domain Eukaryota; kingdom Fungi; phylum Basidiomycota; class Agaricomycetes; order Sistotremastrales; family Sistotremastraceae; genus Sistotremastrum; species Sistotremastrum suecicum. The sequence goes on along the minus strand of KV428083.1, from coordinate 37,088 downwards.
TTCACTCTTCAATTCACAAATACTCATCGTTCACCTTGCCAGTCCGAGGAAATCGCCCCGGGAAGCCCGTCCAACTTCAAGAATACGAAATCAAATATCTCTGTACTAGAGCCCGTGACATCTTCATCAACCAGCCCATCCTGCTGGAACTCGAAGCACCCATAAAAATATGTGGTACGCAAATCGACTAAAACTCTTATCTTGTTCCCAACACGTCCCTTTGATAGGTGACATTCATGGACAATATTATGATCTCCTCCGACTTTTCGAGTACGGAGGATTTCCCCCTGAAGCGAATTATCTCTTCCTCGGCGACTATGTCGATCGTGGAAAGCAATCTCTGGAAACCATCTGTCTTCTCCTAGCTTATAAAATCAAATACCCCGAGAATTTCTTTATCTTACGAGGTAATCACGAGTGTGCCAGTATCAACAGGATATACGGGTTTTACGACGAGTGTACATTTTTCCTTTCCCTAGGTGTTCAGTCTCTTATGGTTTTTTAGGCAAGCGAAGATACAACATCAAACTGTGGAAGACGTTTACTGATTGTTTCAACTGCCTTCCTATCGCCGCCATCATCGATGAGAAAATCTTCACAATGCATGGTGGCCTGAGTCCGGACCTGCAGAGTATGGAGCAGATACGTAGAGTTATGAGGCCTACGGACGTTCCTGACACAGGCAAGTCAACTTGATGATGCGCAGCCCACCAGAGGTCTCATGCTTCTCCGCAGGTCTTCTGTGTGATCTGCTGTGGTCAGACCCGGATAAGGATATCTCTGGGTGGTCAGAGAACGACAGAGGCGTCTCCTTCACTTTTGGACCTGACGTGGTGTCGCGGTTCTTACAAAAGCATGATATGGATTTGATCTGCCGGGCTCATCAGGTACGACCATCTTCTATTACGTAGTCTTTCTCATGTGCGCGACGCGATGGTCGTCAACATGCTGGACAGGTGTTGCTCTGTTCCTTCTTTCAAACTGCCGCTCCCTCCCCTCTATCATCAACTTGCTAACCGAAATCCCTTTGGAACTCAGGTGGTCGAGGATGGATACGAGTTCTTCGCGAAGCGGCAGTTAGTCACCTTATTCTCCGCGCCAAATTATTGCGGAGAATTCGACAATGCTGGCGCAATGATGAGCGTAGACGAAACGCTTCTTTGCTCTTTCCAGGTAAGATTGCCAACGCTGGGTTGTGAGAGCAGTTCTAACGGCATTATAGATATTGAAGCCAGCCGAGAAGAAGGCCAAATATCCGTATGGTGGAATGAACATGGGCGGCGCTCGACCAATGACTCCGCCGCGCAAACAAAAGAAAAAGGGCGACAACAAGATTGGTTAAGCGAGTACTACTCGAACATGCATAGGAAATGCCCTCATATTCGGACTGTCTCTCTCTGCTAAATGTCTATCCTATTCTCTCACACGGTTTGCAAGTTTATTGAGCAAGTGGTGTGTGTCTGTGGAAGTGTCGGAATACCGGGTCCAAGAGCTTCAATACGAAAGACGGCAGGTCTGGAGAGAGATAAAATGCTTGAGGTCATGGTCACGTAACGAATCTCCCGATAATGCGATATCTTCACCCACGATAATGGCCCCCTTCTCGTCTCTCTTTTACCACCATTGATCACTTGTGCACGACTCACGCAGTATCTATGTGTAGTACATTTCATTGTTTCTAAAAAGCTTCATTCATTTTTCGATTGATCACCGCCGCCTACAGTGCGTCTTCTGCAATCACTCATGAATAAGCGACAGTGCACAATTAGCACTTTTTCGGCATCATTGTTGGGAGGAAGAACGCAAACAATGGTGATGACATTATGGACAACAACAGAGGGTACAGATTGGCGGATAGGAAGAATCATGACAAAGCCAAATGCATAGAAAACAAATTCAAGAAAGCGTGAAACTCGTCAGCTCCAGGCTGTCCCATTAGGCTGCGAATTAGGTGGTCGAGCCACCGAGTCACGAGTTGCACTTGGTGTAACCGTACCGGCTGTTCGTGTTCGTCTTCTCCGACGTCTCCTTTAGAAAAGATTAAGCGTGAGCGTGCGAGCCCGGATAAAAATACAGAGATAAGGACAGACCTGGGGAAGAGCGGCCCTCGCGGCATCGGTCTGACGTCGAGATCCAAAGCAATGTTTGCAGCAGCTTGGAAACCTTCGATCCAATCGACGACGCTTCGTACGTCCGGCGCTTGCAGAAGAAACTGTTCGCCTTCCGCACGAACGCGGATCACGTTCTTTCGTTTGATATAGTCTGCCCCAACGCCAGACTCTGCATTCTGTAGCGAATAATGTCGGAGAAGTTTGTGCTGTTGTACGGCTGTAAGGTCTGGCACGGCGTAGGGGTAGGGGGGACATTCGGTCATGAAGGAACCGGCAGAATCGTTCCGCGAATGATTAGAGCGTGTAGATCGAGAAGGATGTCGATGATTAGATATGCTATGCAATGCTGAAGATAAACTTGAAGTTGTGCTGCCGACGCGCATGTGACTATGCTGAGGAGAGACGGAGGAATGAGATGAATGTCGTGAAAGAGAAGCGTTACTGGAGGAGACTGGTGACACAGGATGAGACGAGACCGCAGAACGCGAAGTCGAGAAGGAGGATCGTCCGTTCGACTGGAGCGCTGAGGAGGATTGTGATGGGGATGAAGATGATGGGGGAGCGACTGTTCGGGTGTACTCGTGGCGCCGCTTGAGAGATTCGGGATGATCACAGTCGTCGTAGTCATCGTCGTCGTCGACAACGACGCCTCGGACTCGCATACCGTCCAAAGGATTTTCTCTTTGCTTTCCTTTAGCTTTCGTTTCCCACCACCCTTCCACTCGCTTCCAGCCCTTTTCGCCCTCGAAAACTTTGAAGCTCGTTCCATCAAGAAGGCACCAAACTTTGTGCCACTTGCGGTTTTTGGCTTGGATGCCTGGAGCAATGAACTCCATTTTTCGAGGCATGAGGGCGAGCAGAGGAGCAAAAGCTGGTGCATAGGAAGGAAGAGCCTCGACGCCTTCCTCGTCACGAGGGTCGATCCTGGAGATAAGGCGTAGTGACGAGGCTGATCCAGCTGCTGGGCCAGAGTAAGCCGGGGGATGAAGGCTTGGCATGGACTTTCGATGGCGGAGGGTTGATCCAGCTGCTACAGTAGTAGTAGTAGTCTGCACATTGAGGAGATCCGCCATGGAACGGGAGGGCTGCCGATAAAACTCTGGCCTCGGGGATGGGTGGGGAGGTGGTCGAGAAGTGGATGGTGAGTCTGGGAGGTGAGCGGAAGTAAGCATCTGGTAAAAGAGAGATTGAGAAGAGCGGCTCACTAAGAGATGCATTAGGCATGGTTGCGACTTTTGGAGCCGAAGCAGGCGAAGCAGCTGTCGTAGTGATAACCGGGACAGGCGGACCAAAGTAGTCAGCTTGCAGTCCATGCCCTGAATCAGCGGCACTAAACCTCAGTCGAAGTGAGGATGACGCGAGGTCTGGCACTGCGCTAGACGGCTCTGTATGACGCTCGTCTGTGCTCGTGTTGTCGTCGTCGCTTTCAGGCATGTCATGATCAGACTCTTCTTCTTCGTCCTCATCGTCGCCTATCAGATCGTCCTCTTCCGGCACGTCCTGCCCGGAGTGGGGGAGGCTGGGGACGGTGCGCAGACTGGGGCGGGGAGTTCTCGAAGGCGTCTGAGGAGGCATCGTCGGCAGGTTGGACAGCGGCAGACGACGAGGGAGCACGAGGGGCTGAAAGCGGAGACCGGGCCCTGGAGTAGGTTGTTCTGTCGACGACGAGGTCAGGATGGAGGGCGGGAGGGGAGCGAGCGGCGGGGGGCGTTGGAGAGTAGACATGTTAGTGAGCGACGGGACGGTTTGGACGACGCCAGGGCCGACGGTGAAGGGGCTGTTGAAGACGATGAGTGGGAATTATTTCTGTCCAGTTTGTCGTCATAGCCGGCATTATTTATTATTCTTTTCTGTTTCCTTTTTCTATTTTCGTTCGACTGTCGGAGTCTAATCTCGCTCTCCTCAACTCACGCTCGTCCCCCCATGGCTCAACCACAAGCGTCATCCTCATCGTAAGTCTGATTGTCGTGCTCACTGGTCTCCTCACCGTCAGCTCATCCAGCTCAACTCCTGCCGAGTCTTGGAAAACCGGCCTTCGCGCCCCTCCAACTGATGCACGGCCGCAAACCGAAGTGCGCTACTTCCTTACTGATCCCTCGCTATTGTCTCATCGCGTTCTTTTCAGGATGTCACCGCGACGAAAGGCACCGAATTCGAAGACATGTTTCTTCGTCGCGAACTGCTCATGGGTCTCTTCGAAGCTGGCTTTGAACGACCATCCCCAATCCAAGAGGAAGCAATCCCAGTCGCTTTAGCAAAACGTGATATCCTCGCTCGCGCCAAAAACGGCACAGGCAAAACTGCTGCTTTCGTTGTCCCTGCTCTTCAACAAATAGACGTAACGAAACAGAAAATCCAAGCATTGCTTCTGGTCCCTACCCGTGAACTTGCCCTCCAGACGTCTCAGGTCTGCAAAACCCTCGGCAAGCATATGGGAATCCAAGTCATGGTCACGACTGGAGGTACTACACTCAAAGATGATATTTTGCGTCTCAGCGACGCAGTGCACGTGCTCGTCGGCACCCCTGGTCGTATCCTCGATCTCGTTGGCAAGGGTGTTGCTGATCTCAGCGAATGTCCCGTCTTCGTCATGGACGAAGCCGACAAACTCCTCTCCCCAGAATTTACACCCGTCATGGAGCAACTCCTTTCATATCTACCTCAGGAACGCCAAGTCATGTTGTTTAGTGCGACATTCCCCATGATTGTCAAAGACTTCAAGGTTTGCTTCTACGTCATGGAATTAATACCGCCGTTCACCACGCCTGCAGGACAAGCACATGCGATCGCCTTACGAGATCAATCTTATGGATGAACTTACTCTCAGAGGTGTTACTCAGTACTATGCTTTTGTTGAAGAACGTCAGAAAGTTCACTGCCTGAACACATTATTCTCCAAGGTCAAAATCATGCCGCATTAGTCTGCAACCATACTGATGTCTCCATCAGCTTCAAATCAACCAGTCCATTATATTCTGCAATTCGACTAATCGTGTCGAGCTCTTGGCCAAAAAGGTCACCGAGCTCGGTTACTCCTGCTTCTATTCACATGCGAAAATGCTTCAATCGCATCGTAATCGTGTTTTCCACGATTTCCGTAACGGTGTCTGTCGCAATCTGGTTTGCTCAGGTATGCGGCTTTTCATGATTTTGAGTTCGGTTCTGACCCTCGCATCAGACCTTCTTACTCGCGGTATTGACATTCAAGCCGTCAACGTCGTCATTAATTTCGACTTCCCGAAAAGTTCCGAAACTTACTTGCATCGTATCGGCCGCTCTGGACGTTTTGGTCACTTGGGCCTCGCTATCAACCTTATAACCTACGAAGACCGATTTAATCTTTATCGCATCGAACAAGAGCTCGGCACTGAGATACAGCCGATCCCGCAGAACATCGATAAGACTCTTTACGTTGCCCCTGCAGTCATAGACGAGCCTGTTGGCCAAAAGAATTTCCGAGCAGGCCAAGGCACGGACGGCTCAGAGAAGCCTCAAACAAACCCTAATGTTGCCATCCCTCCACCTCAAAGACAACCGTCGATCCCTCCTCCGGGCCCTGTGTACACCTCGAACGGTCAACCGCCCAGAATGAACGGAATCTCTCCCCAGATCCTACAGGCCCAGGCTGCTCAACAGATGGCGCAAGCAGCACGCATGCAGCCTTCTCAACAGCAGGCGTATATCAACTCAAACGCCGGTGGCTATAATGGCAACGTTGGCAGAGGTGGTGTTCCTGTCAATGCACGTGGCCGAGGGGCAGTACCTCGACAGGTTGCTCGGTGAACTCGCCGTATTCAGTGCCACGTCTCTGTCGCATCACAATCCTTACTCCGAACCGCCACCCAGACTCACCAATGTATCATAGTTGTTTTCGCGTTTTCCTTGATCTTTCCGATCTCCTGCCGTCCGCCCTTTGATTGGTATGTCGTCGTACTAGTATCTTTATCAGTTGAAGCCGCTCCCCATTCCTCGCTCTTTTTCCTCGAAACTATCGCTTTTGATGGCGACTTTCTGTTGTCTCCTGTCTCGTCTCGTCTTTTGGTGATAATCTACAATGGTGATAGCAGTGCGGGTAGTGATAATACAGTTGATTTGTTGGCGACAGTGGATGGAGACAAATCTGATGAATGACTATGATCTTTGATGCAAAAGATTTTGCTCGCTAGAAGCAGAACACGTGACTGATATAACGCTTCGAAGTTTTGGATGAACTGAGTGCTCAGGTTGGCATTGTACCTTCTCTGCACGCGTGTTGCATGTTTAATGGGCTTCTGCAACGACTCAGCCTTGACATTGGCGATAGACGGGTGCAAGACCTGAACGGAACCGGCAACTCATCCATGAGACCACGCACTGGGTCGATACGACTTCCCCTTTACAAGGATGGCCCAAAGCTCAGAGAACGCGACGTATCCCCAGATTCCCCAACCTATCGCTCTTCCCGACCGCACCAGCTCAGAACACGACGTTCGAGATGGCGCGCATGGCTCCAGACCTACTACAGAACGAGCCTGCTACCGCGGGACATCAAAGGCGTCCTAAAACGACTGCTCATCGTCGCACTCGTCGGCCTCTTCTATTTTTATTGGTACTGGGAAATCCACATGGAGATTTTCGTCTACTCGAGAAGCTGGATCAGCCGTGAAGTGCTTACGGTTGAACCTCTCTCTGGATGTTTTGACCCGCGACGAATATCCAGTCGATATAATGCGACACGTGCCTTTGGACCTAAACGACATGAAGTGCAAGCTGGTTTACCTATGAGGATGGGATTGGACTGTTATGATTTTGCTGCTACCGTGCAGCCTAGTGAAGCTGATCGAGCTTGGGATGGAGAGGGGAGCGAAGGGTATGGAAAGACGAATTACCATGCGTATTGGCGAGCGGACCTGGTGCCTTTTGGAGAGAGACAGGAATGGATGATCAAGTCCTTCTTCGCGACGCAGGATCTATCACGCTCCGTGCTCATCTTGTGGTCGAATGGCGATTTACGGTCGAATCCGTTTATTTCCTCGTGGCTTTCGAGGTTTCCGCAATCCTTTCAACTGAGGATCGTGAATGTCGACGCGTTGTCTTCCGGGACAGCATTGGAGCAGAGTCCTCTGATTCACCAGAAGGATAGCAAAGCCTGGGTGGACGGGGACTTGGTACGCCTGCTTGTCATTTGGGCGTTTGGAGGCGTTTGGGTCGACATGGACTCTCTCTTGACGAGGGACCTCCGACCTCTTCTTGAACATGAATTTTTTACGCAATGGGACTGTTACGGTGATGTTCACTTCACTAGCCTGTCGAGCTTTCCTGGCTAATTTGTTTTCCCTTGCAGATAAACCTTATACACCATTTAATGGCGCCTTAATGCACTTTGAACAACATTCACCCTACCTCTGCGAAGCATTTAATATTATCGCATCATCACCACCTCCGCGACACGGCAGCGTCGACTGGGGCACATTATTATACACAAAATTATGGCGGCGACTGGTGGCAGGTGGAATTCCGCCGTTCAAAATCCTGCCGTTCTGTTTCAGCGATGGACGAAGTTGTCGATTGGACAACCGATTGCCGGATCCATTCGTGAAGGACCCGAAGGGAGGTCGATGGCCATTGCGTGGGCCAGCTATGACGGGACCTGGGGGGTTGGGGATGGAAGCGGGGGGTGCACTGGATCGGACATTGCAAAAAGTATTCAGCGTTCATTTGCATAATCAGTGGGAGAAGAGCTTTCCGCGGGATGGGTGGGTTGATCGGTTGCTGTTGCGCGCGTACGATCGACAGCTGGGGTTGCGCGCATGATGGACTGGTATGAGGAGAGTGTCATGATACAGGACATCAGCTCTTTCTGATACTAGAGTAACGTATATATACATGACTGCACGACTTGAATTTAGAGATCTGGCATGCGTCGGACCTGCTTTCCCTGATTCTGTGCATGCAGCCTCAATTGCTGAAGAAGCTCGGTGTCTGCCCAGCGGGAAGGGGGGTCTCTTTTGTTGGTGGCCCAATAGTAGATGTCCCAGTCGTTTTCATCGAGTAGCTATTGGATGACGTGGTGAACAGAGAGAGAACGCGATGATTAAGGAGGCTTACGAGATCAAATTCTTTGAGCTGTGCAAGCGTCATAGAGTGCAGAAATTCGTGGGCAAAGGTGCTGAGGAGGAGGTCTGATTCGAGTGTTCCTCGTTTGCGGGTCTGGTATACGAGACGTGCACGCATCTTTTCGAGTGATTCATTGACCCGTTGAATGGGTGGTATAGGCGGGGCTCCGGGTTTGGAGACGGTTGCAGCGATGTGGGCAGGTGAGTTGGGAAGGGGCCATGGATCAGCGAGATGCTGTTTGGAGGCGAAAGAGCGCAGAAAGAGACGGGACGCTCTGAGCATGTTTGGTGAGAGCAGATAGACGCCGGCAGCAACAGACTACGCGGGTTCCTGTGCCGAGGTGCCGTGAGATTGAGTTGCCGAGAAGAGAGAGCACGTTCGTGAGTGAATCCACTGATCAGCAAATGATCTGGACCGACAGAGACGACAAGCAATGGCTTCCCAACAGTCGAGCGTACATCCAACATGGCCGACGAGGACCTAAATCTCTTCCTCAAGGCTGCTCGTGAAGACGCGGCTCAGATCAGAACAGTCGCAAGACAGATTCCACTCGTCCAGGAGCAGGCTACCCATCTCGCTGCCTTTGCCGACAGTCTAGTGACCTGGTTCATCGTCTGGTCGTCGCAGCCTTCGTCTTCTGTCGACGGCTCAGATGACCACTTTGTTGCTCTGCTCGAACTCAAGAGGCGCGTCTGAGCCACCTTACTCTCCCAGTCGCGGTACTCATTGACCTCTAGGCAGCTTTCCGACCTCAAAGAATTTTTGGACCGAGCTCGCAGAACTGACGCTGATGCCTCGCACTGGGAGTCACTATCTTCTCAATTGGCTGACCACAGAGCCATCCTGACTGCGGACAAAATATACGTGAGTCTCCAGAATCTAGCCGTGTCTTCCTCGTTTACCGATCATTTCCTGTTGTAGATACCGTCTTCTTTTAGCCGAGATGATGATGCTCGCGCCTTTGACAGAGCACGATCCCTCGATCATGTCCATCTTATGAATAATGACGAGCCCCCTACCCCTTCGACTTCTAATAACAGACGCCCTACTTTGCAATCCACTTCATCCGATGGCTCGTCGCGCAGTCCTCGGTATGTCATGCTTATATTATGATATCATATCTATTTGTTCATTTTGTACTGTCCAGGCATCGTCCTCAGCGAGACTCTGATGCCTCTGCGTCCAGATGGTCGTATTCGTCTGAAGATCTTCGTCCAACCCTACGCGCCTCATCTCCAACACAATCTACAAACCAGAAAATCGCACCCCGAGGGGACAATTTCCATGTTCTCATCGGCCGAATGCGGCAGGGCTCAGAGATAGACAAGCGGTGGGCGGGCGTCACTCAAATGGAAGAACTACGTTCCTACACACCGGCTCAGATCAGACGACAAGTCCGCGTTGACAACATCATCAAGACTGAAGAAGCCTTTGTGCGGGACAATACTGATGCCCAATTTCACAATGCCTTGCGGCATGTACAACCACCCATACTGCCCCCAGACGAGCTCAATGCGCTGTTGACGAATTTATTTGGTCAGCGAGAGATCATACGTCAAAGTCATCGAAAGTTTTTGGAAGGACTGAAGGAATTCAGACCGGTCCTTATCGAAGTGCCTACTATGGCGGCGTTGTTCAAAGCCTATGCAGTCGAGTGCTTTGAGATGTACCCCCAGTATGCTGTTTCAATACCGGTCGCATTGGAGCGTTTGGAGCAGGAAGCGAACAAATCGCTCGAGTTCAGCATTCTTCTACAAGTGTGTGCAAATCATTGTTCAGGATTGAAACTTTCTCATAATGCCTCCAGCGACCGTCTCCATCCGGTGTCTCTTATCAACAGGCCGTCAAGGCTTTTCTTTTCGGTCCTCTAGAACATCTTCCAAAATACACCAGGGTATTCCGAGCCATCATGGACGAGCCAGACGACACGTTGTATAATGGTCAACTAGCAGACGCAAGTAACGCTTTCGCTGCTGTTCTAGTCAAATCCAAGCTCGTAGCTTGGCAAACGGCAATGGGTCGAAGTTTAGACTTCAAGCTTTCTTGGAATGATCTTGCCATGCTGGTTTCGTGGCAGCATTATTCCAACACTGAAGCCCCCCGTCAATCGTGAGTTTCATTTTCTTAGAAAGTATTCCGGATGATGAATTTGGCGAAGCGCTATATTCGACTTCATCGCCGACGAGATGAAATTTGTTAGCGACATGGAGCTGTTTCGTACGGTCCGTATCCCTCTGTTCATTGTTCCACTTCCCGTCTGAATAATTTCAAAGGCATATCTGCAACCTATGGAGGATGAACAGTTTCACCGCCTGGACCCAGATGAACAACACAGATTCCTTTCTCATGCCACCAACATCACCAACACCCTTTTGCATTATCACTCGCAACTTCTTCAACGGTTGCACAAAATTCAACGGGAAGAAATACCTGTGATCCAAGTTCTGTGTGCTCGGTCTGGGATAGACCGGATTGCCTGGACGAAAATTTATAGACCATACTTGGGACTACTGCGTGAACTCCAGGCGTACGTCGAAGATGCTTCTAGCACATCGGCGGCATTCGGCGGGTTCTTAAAGGTGAGCTGCATTTGTCCCGTCGTAGTAGCCTGCTAAATTGTTGTTTGTCATAGAATCGAGCTTCTCAACCTGGAGTAGACGGCAGAGATATCAGTTCCTTCTTACAAGAGCCTCGAAAACACTTAACAAAAATGACTGTTCATTTCCGCAATATCATTGACGCGAGTGATATGGATCATCCTGATTCTGAGATCTTGCAGTCTGTTTCGAAAACTTTTACGTCGTTGAAAGCTGAAGGCGATCATGCGGGCGGAAAGGCGGAATATCCTTTGGAACATTATGCTACGGGACTGCTGTGGCCGGATGGACGTGTGAATGTAGGTTTGAGTTCGTTCTCGTTTATTCTTGGAGTTGAGTTTTGTTCTATAGGATGATATTGCTCTGGACCATTCATCACGCACTCTGGTACATGATGGCCCGGCTGTGTTGCTCCGTCTCGAGGAGCCAAGACGTCTAGCCGTCATGCTGATTCTTTTGGATAATTATCGTATGTATACAACGTCTCCGACCTTTCCTTTTTAAATGACACCTTCATTTAGTAATGATAACTAAACCTACGACCGTAAGAGGAGCCGTGCGATACAGCGTTTTCCGCAAGGTGGGTATCGCGTTTCCCGATAACGATCTTGATGCTCATCCACGGGATAGCCTATTCCCCTGGAACTTCTTGATTTAGCATCTTTTGTTCGTCGACCTTCTCAGGAGTCTCTGGATCTGGTCCGAGCAGTGACTAACAACAACTCTATCGGAAGCATACTCGCTATCAACCGCCGAGATCAGACGGAGGAAACTCTGGTCCTCCTTGAGTCAGATCTGGAGTTGAAACGATGGCAGGATAAGTTGACACATGCGTGTAATCAACGCCGTATTAAAGCTCAGTCCTCGAAGGTATGCAGGTGTGCACGTTTTAGAGACCTTACTTACTAGTCGGCTGTAGCTATATGATTTCAAGCTAGTCCACCAACGTGCTCCACAAGCCAAATCGGCGACTGTATTCTGTGAGGACGTTGAACATGTCACACAAGATTGTACTGACTTATGGTCCCAGTCTACAATGACCACTTCTACATCGTTTACGCCGTTTCATCCGATCGACCGGGTCTCTGGGTATTTAAATACAACGGACAGCGACAAGAACACATCGTAAACTTCTCTAGGCCTCGCCTTTGCTTTCAAGCATTGACGATTGAACAGGGATATATCCCTTGCGATGATATTAAACATATAGCCCTGGCCGGCGACATGGTTCTTATACTTAGTAAACAAGTGCGTTTTCTGTTCATGTTGAGACTACTTTATTGGTGCTGACGATCTGCAGAATATTTCTGCGTACAGTACAAAAGATCTCTCTGGGGAGGGGAAGAAGAAGGTCCCTAAGGCTTCCGTCGTCACTACTGGAGAAAACGTCTCGTTGTTTCGTTTACATCGCTTTGGGAATGTGGTCAATTTATGTGCCCTGATCTCTCAGGAAGGGGCAAGTCATTTTATGTCCGGCAATCGGTCGACAGCTGATCGTGGTATTGGTAAATGCAGGTTTACCATGTCCAAACATATGACGCGAGTGTTCCTAAAACAAAAGCCATATCCATAGGAGGCCCACATCAGATCTACAAGGGCGTTCAGGTTGGTTTTGTCATGATGAGACGGGAACGATGCTCATAATAAATACAGAAACTCTCCTGCACATTTTTGGAACAAATCCACGATGTACTGCTCTTACGGATAGCTGTAACTAGCCAAGGCTTCCGGTTCCTCCTTCCTTCTCCTACAACCAATAATCCTTCAGGGTCTGCGCCGGGGAAAGATTCACAGCTTTTTCCTCTACCCAACGACCCTCACGTGAATTTGGTCAAGCGTTGTAGAGATTCCAAAGCAGTCTCTATGCGCCCAGCTGGAGACGAAAATTTGTTATGCTATGAAACTTTTGGAGTCTACGCTCACGCGGAGAGCGGGAAGCTTACTGGTCGAACCATCGAATGGGAGACGGGCCCAATCCACACCGTCGTTTGGCGTATGCCTGACCTGGTTCTCTTGATTGGACCCTACACAGTAGAGATTCGAGAAATGAAATCCGGGAGGCTAATGCAATTGCTGGTGCGGGAAAATCCTTTCGATGTCATCAGCGATGGGCGAGGGATGCATGCGCAATTGGAACAGTATGGAGTACTGATACTAGACCGGAAAGACAACAGCGTGTCGAGGTTGTCAAAGTTATAGGTACGATATGAAAAGGAGAGCAAAAATGGACGTATTGGATTATATGTAGCTTTAGCCAGTATTCGTTTATCTATGGATTCGTGGTCACTGGGGTTTCCTCTCTTTCTTTGGATATCTGGCGTATGACCTCTTGGGCTAATAGTACATTCTCTTAATGGAAGACATGCATAAGGATCCGCCATTGACGTAGTGCTTGAGCTAACTGATACCACCTGTACGACGTCGATCCGATCGTTTCCCTTCAGACCTCGAATACCGCGTGTCTTCCCCATATGCATCATCGGATTTGGTCTTGGTCTTCTGCTTTTGCATCACGGGATTCTTAATGACAGATTCGAAGATGTCGGCCACGAGCTTGTCCGTCGCAGCCATGTCCAATGTAAGCCTCAAATCAGGAACCTCGTTCCGCATCAGCTTCAATTTGACTTCCACATCAAATCTCTGCTTTTCTGTGACAACTGCGGACAGCTTTCCCTGGACCTTGATCTGCTGAATGTCCACGATTGAGAACATTTCAGAGACCATGAATTCGATTAAGTTCGCTGCCAATGCAGCTGCCTTTTGGGCGACTTCGAGAGCTGCCTTGGCAACATCGATCGCGTGTGTGGCGTGTTTTGCGACGGCTAGTGCTGCAGTTGCCGCTTGATAGGCTAGCCATTCCAGACTTTGAACCAAGTCATCAATGGCCTTCTGAGCTGCTTTTAGAGTTGCACGACCTGCGTCGATGAAGGCTTGAAGTGTGGCTTCCGCGGCTTTCCATAAGGCATCGCCCCCCTTTTCGACAAGTTCCAGCGCATGTTCGGCTGCGGATACAGCCTCAGCGGTGACCTTGTCAACAACTTCAAGGGCAGCTTTCGCAGATTGAAAGGCTGCATCTCCTGCTCTCCCGGCTTCAGCGACTGCTGATTCGGCCAACGGAATGGCGCCTTTACATGTCAGGAAGTCGGCCCCTTCCACCACTGCCTTGGCTGCCTCAAGAACGCCATCCGCAACGCCCTTTGTAGCATACAGTGCGCCTTTTGCGACTTCTAATCCAGGAATCGCAGCTTTTTTCCTAGGCGAAGGTTCAGATCAGGCATATAGGTTATGTTGCCAAGATCGCTTACCAGAACTCGTACCAGTGAGCATTCTCATAGTCATTGATGGTGTTTTGAATGTCGTTGATTTGGGATTGTAAGGAATCGACTCGTGCTTCAGCATGATCAATATCTCGCTCGACCGAACCAAACTTCCTGTCCATTTCAGCCTGAGCGTCCCGAAGTGACTTCTCGGCAACGTCTATGTCATGGTCCCATGCCTGTTTCGCTCTAGTAACATCGGCTTCAGCAGCCTTGAGCTTAGCGGCTCGGGCGGCATTTGTCACTTGAAGAGAGGTCTCCGCATGCTTTAGCTTTGCGTGAAACTGCGCCCTTTGTTCTTCGACACTGTTTTGAAGTTGTTTGCACTTCACGTTATAGGCGTCAATGACGGCCTGAGATGCGTCGTGCACTTGCTTCGCATGTTTTTGCCAAGATGCGTAAGCTGCGTCCAATTTGCTTTGGGCATTTTCGATTTCCTTTTCGAAAGCCGCTTTAGCATTGTCTAGGGCGCTTGTGGCGGCACCGACTGCTTCATCGGCGTTCTTTTTGGCGTTTTTGAGCTGATCGATGACGTGATCGCGTATGTAGTCCAAGAGATGCTGCTCGAAGTATGCGACCAGAGAGAAGTCGAGTTGAGTTAAATCTTTGAAGTCTTCGATAGATTTCGTCAACTCAGCGTGCACCGAAAAGGTAAGAAGATCGGTGAAATGCAATAAGAATGCAAATCGGAATAGTGGGGAAGGCATAAGCTGGATGTCGAGCCAAATCGCGATGTCGATAAAATGAAAAATGTTGATGACTCCGTCAACGTGGGCCTTTTGCAGGGCTGCGCTACACTCCAAATCTAGGATCGCGTGGGGATGATTAACGCCCTTGACGGTAAGAGGCCCGACTTGGAAATTACTGAGATCGCCTTTCAGCTTCAGGACGCCATTGGAGACACCACCTGCTGCCCGCAGTTGGACGCCGCAGAACAGTATATCTGCATCGAAGGAAAAGCCTGCAGGATAAAAGACGTTTCCTAGATACACTCCAGTGGAAAGGTACACGTCGGCATTCTTATAAACTAAGAAGTTCGGCGCCTTGGGGAGTTCAATTCCGGTAAATGTGCTGATGAGTGCCTCTCCATCCGTGATACTGAGGTCGTGAACAGAGCCCACCACAAGTTCATCTGCATCGCATCAAGTCATATCAGATGATACGCTAAATCCAGGGAACAGCGAAGAAATACCTTCAGGGTCTTCAGAGATCTCAACAGCCGTCTTTAGGGTTGTGTTACCAATGGAAATCCCACCCGCGAAGCCGAACCCGGAGGGAAGGCCTGTTGCAAAGAATTCAGGAAGCACGAGAACGAGACTGAGCATAATCTTGTCGCCTATTTGGATCTGCTCCCCGATTCCCAAGGGATCTCGCCAGTATCCACTCATCAAGCCTGTGAAGGTGACGATGGGCAGTGGATCTTTGGTACCTGCAACTAGACCTAGAATCATCTCGAAATCTAAGGGGTCACGATTTTTTGGCACCGGAACTTTGACCCCGGCACTAATTTCGAGCTGGAAGGGATTATTCGTTTGCAGCCGAAGTGATATAGGATCGGTTACAATCCCGCGACCTAAATGTAAATTGATAGGTTGCGGAAGCAAGAGGTCTAAAGTGAATTGGCGATTGGACCAGCCAGCCGACAAGTGTAAAGGGGGAGGGCTGGATCTAAGGAGGTGATGAAACCCTGGGACCCCACCCAGGCCGGCACAGAGTTGGACGCCTGTCAACAATATATGTCATTCGAAATGTACTCACTGACTTGGATAATCGTACCTCGATTGATGGAATACTGCTGAGGATTCAAGGGACTATGTTGAGGATCGTCTCGCGAAGCGACGATGAGCATGACATTTGAGACCCCAAGTTGACCGAATCCGGAATTCGAGAGTCCAGGGATGACGTCCTGCAGTGTGAACGACGCCTTGGAAGTAAAATGGCCATAGATCGTCCAATCGAGTGAATCGGAATCCTCGCGGGACCTGTACAGGTGAACAGTAGCGGAGACAGTCTCCGGGGCGTCCGCAGGGAACGGGAAGTCTATTGTACCGGTGAGAAATATATCTGGCGATTTTGTCGAATTATCCTTTGCGAAGAATACATTGATAGCAGCATTCTCGAGGGTAACTTCGTCAAAGCTCCGCTTTCCAAGAGCTGCCCGAAGCAGAATACCTGATGTAGAGATTGTGAGGGATGCATACTCCGCTGACCACTGATCGAACTCAAGATGATCGAGAGATACTTCGAGTTCGGCCATGCTATCAGCGGCGGATTTGCTCAGAATGATTTCCGCAGAACCGAATGAGATGTCTACGTTTCCAGGAGGAATGAGTTTGTTGGCAGAAACATGCTCGAAAAAATCGGATATCGACTTCCAGTCAACGTCTTCAATCCGAGCGCGGAAGAACCAGTCCCCCGCGGAAGTGTAGGACCCTTGCACTTCTGCGTAAATGGAGCCTGCCACAAAGCGAGCATCGATAGCAATGTCGAAGGTCCTGAGGGGGGCCCCAAAAGCGAAATCACAAGACATGGATACATCATATAGCTGTTCATATGTCAGTATTGCGAAGGCAGAGTATTTCGGAGAAACGCCCACATCTATTCCCAAACCAAGAGCATTCGTCCAAACATCTCCATGAAGACTCGCATTGAGGACAGCGACGCCCTTGATCTCACCAATGTCGTAATCAAGGTGTAAGGGGACAGTCGATCCGGGAACGGAAAGTGTCAATTCTCCGAAAACAGCGAATCCGTAGCTCATGCTCGCTGAAGCGGTTTTACCAACACCATGCTTGCCTATGCCTAGAAATCGAACGCCAACGTTCGATAGACGAACACCCTTGCATAACTGGATACCGGTGTAGCTGGAACCATCCGACGGAGTAGGTGCGGTCTGAAGGATCCCCTCCAAACAGAACGATTGTATGCTTGGAACACTGTTCCAAGAATGGCCATCTCCCAGGGCGGCATGGACATGGAAAGAAAGATGATCGCCTTTGAGACCGAGGACGTTTGAAAGTAATTTATACACATTTCCATGATTTACGCCGAGTGTTACGTCGGCGTCTATGTGCCATCCAACTGCCTTTGTGTGATCACTGCATACAATGAGCCATCTCAAACATTTGTCCCAGAAGAGTCACTCACAAAATGTGGCTTTGATACGTAATCAACACGTTGGAGAGTTCCAGTTTTTTGAAAGGCCCCTCCGGTAGGAAAGGCAACAGCGTAGTCAGGCTGACTTTGTCGAGTTCAGCGTGCTGATAGATTGGAGGTGCGGACGAATGCCCGATGCTGGGCGGAAATGGACCATGCCAGCTCCTCATACGTCCAACCAAGGTAGGAACACCAAACACTACGACATCGCCCCCGAGAACGAACCCTTCTGAAGGCGGGGTTGGATTTGCGGGAGTGTTTTGTGTTTCCGACGGCAAGGCTCGAGCGTCGCTGTCTGGAGATGCAGCAAGGAGAACTGGGTTTTTCAGTTTCACATCGCCGACGGTCACCTCATCTTGTTGCGTCTTTAGAGCACCCCAGATCTTATGCGTCGTGGGATGTTTAAGATGAGCGGCGGGTTGAAAGGCACTTTGAAAAGGTGAAGAAGATAATGTCGCGATGAGGTGAGGCATTTCGAACCGTAAGGGAGAGCAACAGTGGCCTCACGACTTGCGCCGATAAGTATGGTCCTTCACTTGAAACACGAGAACCCCTGTAAATTCCTGTAACATAGGATATCATTCATTGGTACTCACCAGGCAATCTTCTTCATGTCACCAGGCAATCTCGGCAGTTCGTCTGCCGTGTTATCAAGCGGGCAGTTTGCGCAGAAGTCTCCTGAGGTTCCCGCACCTCCGACTGACACTCAGGCTCGAGATCGAGAACCTCTCAAACGTGGCCAGACGTGTCTTCAACAAATACACGTTCTGGGCGTTGAGAATGCAATTAAATTCTCGAAGAAGAGCCTTTATTTAGGACCATACGTTGCAGACGGTTGAAAGCCGTCTGAATGAGGCCACCGTGATCATATCCTAGATTTCCATGAATGCATGCTCATCTGTCGGCGCGGAAGATTTTCAGATCATTGAGATGTCGAATTCAGTGCCAAAACGTATACACACCTAATTGAGCAGGCCTATCATAGTACCCGCCATGGCATCGGAGCTATCATCGGTGAATCAACAAGTTGCCGGAACGTGGTTGCGTGAGAGTTGTGTCGGAAGTTGAACTTTGGCTCGGTGGTTTGTTTGTTTCCGAGGGTTCCAACTACGTATGCATTCAATCAACTGACTGACCAGATCAACTTCCTCAGCACGTTTTGGGGTGATAGTGGAAGGGTTGGAGTGGCCTAGCTGCCTGCATGCTGGGGTTTTCTCTCATCGATCGTTCTTCGTCTTGGGCATCCCAGTCTGCTTTCGTCTATCTATTTCACGTGCACCCTGACCCCGATCACCGTTGACGCCTTCCGTCCGCACTCAAGCTACTGCATCAGACAGAGATTTCAGATGTCAATATGAGTCCGGAGGGTTCATCAGCTTTGTCGAAGTGATCATCTATCTGAGATGTATCTGAGTCGGTGTCTGCGACTCTGCGTGCGTGCTCTCACGCAAGCACTAGCGGGACTGCTAGAAACTTTGAACTTTGACTCAATCCGATGAGTTAGGCGTATATCTGATCACCGTAAACTCATGCTTAAGGATCTTAGCGCTTCAAATCTCTGCCTCGTGTTTAGAAGGTTTAGAAGGCTCGTTCCAGCCCTTTCAACCCTTGATCAGCTCGTTCAAACGCCGTGAAACGCCTCATGTTTGTGGAGACAATAGGGTCAGATAGCGTATGCTGTACCTCAATTCCCCACGTCCCATGAGACTCTTTGACGAATTTGACGTGTCCATTACAGCCAATCGAGATCACCATCACATGCATGAAGTACATGTCTTCTTCTTCTTGCAGAATGCCCCAGGCGAGCACGGGATAACTTACCGGCATCCAATCGCTATTGTTAACAGCAAGCGACATACACACTTTTTCCTCCGTCTCTCCTTGCTCATTGCTTCAACATGACTACCCCCAGTGCCCATCCTTTCACTTGGGATTCAGGCCCAACGGGGTTCTCGCTCAAAGTTAAAGGGAAAGATAGGACCGACTATTTCACCATTCAAACTTATGGAGCAGGCCCCGAGATCTACATCCCTCTTGGCACCAAGGTAACACCGTGCTGCCCAAGTCGTATTGTCAGACTTCATGGCTGACTACAACGATGAAGGTTGAATTTGTGCGCATGCTTGCCACAGATTTAATCCAGCGCGTTTCCGAAGATACAAGAGACGCGCTGTTGCAAAGGGACATTGATAATAAATTCGCTGACTGCGACTTCTGGACGAAGGCCGGTGTCAAATTCAACAAGTCTACGGCTCTTCTGTCCGGAGAAAGCGACAGTCGCCGCTTCAAACAATCTGAGTTCAAGTTCATCTTCCAGCCGCAACTTGTGGAGGGTAATAGCGGCTCAAAGCTTCGAAATCTATCGAATAGGTGGAAAGAAGTCTACGAAGAAGCCCATACCTACAACAAAAGGGCTTTCTCCACACTTTCCTACAACCCTGAAGGTCGCTTCTTCACGATCCCCGAGAAGTCGCGTCCATTTCTGCTTTATCTCGTATCGCACGTGATGTGGCTCGACACGCCTCTTCTGGAGAGCTATTGCAAATCTATCACCGACGAGACTACTACTCCAGACTGCAAGTTCGAGGTCATTGACCATGCAAAGGCCGTCTCGCTCGGCTTGATCACTATCTCAACGCATCCCATGGGATTTTTCAGCACTCTCGTCACCACTACGAATCTAGATAAACTGATTGAGCTTCAGGTGGCCAATACGCAGGGTTCTTGGATACGTCGAGTTCCATCACTTGATGAGGTCAAGACTTTCAACAACACCCTCATGAAATCCGAGGAGAATGCCAGCGATGCGCTCCTTAGGGGGAAACCTGTTATGCGCAAGGATCGATTCAAGATCAGTCAAATCCAGGGATCTAGAAGCACTCACAATCGCATTCCGGTGAATGAAAGTATTGCCAAAGCTGACAGAGTGGGTACGGATGCAATTATGGGGGCTTCTGCGAATGGTGTAAGATCGCCGGTCTATTATTATGCATGTTGCTAATCTCATGGATCGCAGTGGGCAAAGGACATATTGACATGGCCATTGCTTCCCCGGAAGCCCGGGAGTGCGTCAGATCGGTCAGTTGCGGAGGTGAGCCGTTCAAGATGAGATACCACTCTTGTTGATTTCATTCTTATTCACCCCAAATTCCAGTGGTTGCATCGCTGCGCGCATAGATTTGGCGACCCTGCTGCAGATTATTATAGCAATCTCGTGAGAATCTTCGGGAATTCCGAGTGGCCGACATGATCTTATTAAAGTGTTTTTCAGATGTTTGGCTCTTGGGAATGTAATACGCAGATGATCCGAGCTGAGAGTGTACTTAGTACTCTTGGGAGCTCTAAGGGAAAAATCCACAGTCTCAAACTCATAACGGAGGTGAAAGACGTCAAGAGCGTGGAAATGTTGGACAAGGGAGGCGCGAAAGTCAAGGTAGACATCCCTTGGTATAACACAACTGGGGATGTCGACAAATACTTCGCTTGGATCGCCCCTTCGCTGCAATATACAATCCAGGTGCAGACAACCGATGTTGGTCTTTTCTTCCATCCATCTATTCGATATCGTGCTAACTGATAAATCAGGGTCGATACTTTGCCTACACTACGGATTTCTTCCCATTCCATCGCTATTTCACTCTACAATATGAGCGAAAAGTCGATAAGAAGGTGATGGCGCTCTTCTTGAGTACTATTACTGCCTTGCCGGGACCAAGTACAAGTGCCGGGCCCCCGCCGAAAAAGAAGAAGAAATCGCCCTGATGAGCTGATGCTATGGACCGTAGACGGCGATAATTGATGCCCCGTTCTCCCGGATAGTTATTGAGCTTATGCTGACTCTCAATGGATCGTTATGTTTCGCCTTGCAGGGCATGTTATCGAATTTCATCCCGTTTAGTCGGCCCAGTTTCCGGAGGGTGGAAGTGTACCCCAGCCCCAACCTGAATTTTCCGCCTCTAGCTAGTCGGCATCAAGTCTGGAAATTCATAAATAATATGACCGCCGTAGCGCTGACGCTGCTAGCGTCGAGTGGCTTAATTGGCCGCCAGCTGTCATGATCGCAGTCGGCTTGCCGGAGTCGCTCGGAGATCTCGATCGTCGATCGCGCTCGGCAACGCATACCTATAATAGGCGCTGACGGCCGGCTTGACGTCACTAGATATAAGGCCGGGATTAGTTTGAATCGACGCCAGCCCGGTCAACCTATGCATGCCTACCTCTCTGGCAACTTTGCCCCAGTGAACAACGAGTGTGGCCTGACTCCTTGTCCCTACGTTGGAGACATTCCCGAGGAACTATGGGGAGGCCAGTACATTAGGAATGGAGGCAATCCGAACCCTGCTCATTTTACGAGTACTGGGAAAGGAGAGAGGACGGCAGACTATCATTGGTTTGATGGAGATGGAATGTTAAGTGGTGTGTTCTTTCAGAGAGATGCAAATGGAGGGGTTACACCTTGTTTCGTCAACAAATTCTTGATCACGGACGTGTATCTAGCAGAGAAGAGGTACGTCCGCAGGCTCCCTTGCGCTGAACACTCAGTTCAAGATTGCGTACAGTCTCACAGGACCACTTCTTCCATCCATCACGACCCTCGTTTCGCCCGACGTACCTCTGCGCAGACTCAGCGGAGTGATCTTACGGTCACTATGGCTTTCTCTCAAATCAGCCGTTCTCAGAATATCCGTCGCCAACACGAACATCATATTCCACGCCCGACGCGCTCTCGCAACATGTGAAAGCGGGCCTCCACTCGAAGTCCATCTACCAGGGCTGGAGACAGTCGATTGGTGGACATTCGGTACCCGTCGGACAGCACAGAGCAAGGAACAGAAAGGACTCGGATCGAAAGGCGGGCTCGCTGGCATGTTCGAGGAATGGATGACAGCTCATCCTCGAATCGATCCCATCACTTCTGAACTCATCTTCTTTGGCTCATCGTTCCTCCCACCCTTCGTGCGATACTCTGTCATCTCATCTTCTGGAAAACCACTCCCTTCTCTTCTGGCGCATCCACTCCCCATTCCGTCGCCCAAGATGATGCATGATTTTGGAGCGTCGCTGAAGCATTCGATTATCCTTGATCTGCCGCTTACGTTGAATCCCAGGAATATGCTCAGAGGATATCCAATCGTGAGACTCGCGGAGGGAATGAAGAGTCGGTTTGGAGTGCTGCCACGCTATGAACCTGACAACGTTCGATGGTTTGAAAGCGAACCCTGCGTTATCTTTCATACCGCAAACTCGTGGGATGAAGTCCACGCAAGCGGGGA
The DNA here is from genome assembly GCA_001632355.1 of Sistotremastrum suecicum HHB10207 ss-3. NCBI lineage: Eukaryota > Fungi > Basidiomycota > Agaricomycetes > Sistotremastrales > Sistotremastraceae > Sistotremastrum > Sistotremastrum suecicum. The sequence goes on along the minus strand of KV428083.1, from coordinate 14,538 downwards.
GACCACAGCCGTGTGTATGCTGGCATGTCGATTCAGGTCGGCGAATCTAGTATACGCGGCAGGTGGAATCCTGTCGAATTCAAGATGGGAGGTGAAAGACGACGTCTGCCGACTGTTCTTCTATCGATTCGACATGCGGCCTGGTCGGAACGTGATCTCGGACGAATATGCTCTGTCAGCTATCCCGTTCGAATTCCCGAGCCTTTCGCATCCGAAAAGCATGCAATATGCAAGATACATATATGGCTGTACGATGCGAGAAGGCAGCTTTGATGCGGCGTTGGGAAGGGCCGTGAAGATTGATTGTCTTGCGAAGATGGATGTTCACCATCTCATCGCACGTCCTGATTCGAGAAGTGTCCCTGAGATCCTGAGGGATCAACAAGGAGGTGCTAGCTCTGGAATCTCGATATTCGAGATGCCGAAGGGATGGTATGCCCAGGAATGCACTTTTGTGGCGCGAGAGACGGGGACGGACGAGGACGATGGGTGGTTGGTGACATATGTATTTGACGAGAGTCAATTGATGGAGGATGGGTCGGTCCCAGAGGATGCTAGGAGCGAACTGTGGATTATCGATGCCAGGGACATGAGGACGGTGGTGGCCAAGATCAGGCTTCCTCAGAGAGGTAAGCAAATCATTGATCAGGGAAGCATGATTACTGATTCATGCTCATCGTTGATCAGTGCCGTACGGGTTGCATGGGACGTTTGTCACTGAGCGACAGATTGATTCTCAGTATCCTATTGAAGAACTGCAGATACGGACTAGTTCAGGAGGGCCCGAGTTGAACGATTTTGCAGCGCCAATAATGCTGTGCCTCGTGATGATTTTCAACGTGTTGATGTGGTCGAGAGTTGGGTCAAGAGTTGCACTGACGCAATTCTGATATGGTGTTCCGTGATAGACCTATAATTATAATATTCTTGTGTTCAGTAGTTACAATCAACTCTAATGCTGCCAGAAGTGGTGGATTGGGAAAACAAGTGTGACAGCGTGACACCGCGTTCTTCTCGTCATGGCGAGCGCAGTGGCCGGACGATTGGCCATCCAACGATTTCGGTGGAATCAAATGTGCAAGGCCACAGGGAAGCTGGAGGCCTCGACGTCGCTGGCAGTTCAAAATCCATTTATCCCACGACCGAACGAGCAAAGTGGACACTGGATGAAGCCACGAATATCGCTGCGTCGACAAGCCGACCTCGTAAAAAAGGCTCGAGCAGCTGGATTGGTACATCTACTCCCTCCCGGACCGAAGCTGGGTCAGACGGTGATTGAGGAAGCCAAAAAAGAATGGGAGACAGCCAAGTTGAAGGAAGGGGAGGTTGAAGAAGCTGGTTCTTCGCGGTATAACGTCGAGGAGGGACCTACGATTGGCTGGGCTGGAGAATGGCACGTACGCAAGGTGGCTGGAGCGGATATTGGGGCACGACTATATGCTGGGAAGAAGCGGATGTTCAAGGGACACAAGTGGCAGCGAGAGCTGAGGAAGAGACAGGCAGCGATTGGAGTGCGGCTTCGGGACATGGAGAAGAGAGTGCATCGTTGGCGAATGGTAAGTTTTGTGGCTCAAGTGTGATACAATGGCTGACTCGCGAGATCAGCATCGCGTACGACGGCTGGCAAACCCAACGGTGGCGACGAGTCGGAAGAGTAGCAAACTTCCGTTTTAGCATAGAATATAATGATAAGCGCCGGTGCCTGATGGATGGGAACACAGTGTGAAACGATCAAACAGTCTCTCTCGACTCTTAACCCGCACATTCTTTTACTACGCTCATTCATGTTTACTCCCCCCGCCTCTCCCTCGCCCGTCCGTCGCTCATTCGCTGACTCTGACCTCGTCTCCGCCCCCGCTCCCGTCCCGCCGCCCGTGCGCAAAAGCAGAGGTCGAGCGTTGACCGTCCTCGTCGTCTGCATCCCGCTCCTTCTCATCCTCATCGCCCTCTCCTCCTCCCACTCGACCGACGCGTCCCTGAACCGATTCACCAGACGCCAAGCGACGTCCACCGCTTCGCCAGCTCCACCCTCTTCTTCTGCTTCTTCGCCTTCCTCAGGCGCTGTCCCCCCAGTCCCGACCGACCCTGCCACTGCCTCTGGCCTCGTCCCCACTCCCTTCCCCCAGCCATTCGATGGCTCGACCATTGGCTCAAATTTCACGACAGTCGCTTGCCAGACTTTTTTCCTCAACCTCACCCAGTCTGAGCAATTTCGGAGATGCAGACCCTTTTCTCTTCTTCTTTCGTCTTCTGTCCAATTCAACCAGGTATGTCTAGTTCTTCATTCAAATTTTCTTATTGTACTAACCATATACAGGCACAGCAGAATACCTCCCTGCTCACCGACATCCTATGGGGCACCTGCAACACCGTCACCTCTTCCGACGACTGTCAGTCCTTGATGGACTCCCTCACCACCCAGATCCAGTCTTCTTGCAAGGCTGATCTCCAGAGCCAAAATGCACTGGCCCTCCAAGCCTTGACTGGCTTCCAGGTGTACACTCCTATGCGGAACGCCGCTTGCTTGGTCGATCAAAATACAGGCGCCTACTGCTTTGCAGAGGCTGTAGCTGCATCATCCCCCTCTGATTTCTATTTTTACGAGTTGCCCTATGGCAACCCCCTTCCGAAAAACACCGTCCCATCTTGTTCGTCCTGCATCAAATCCGTCCTCGCCATCTACGCCTCCGCCGTCACTGACCCGACCACCCAAAAAGCCCTCACCTCTGCGGCCCCATCCCCGAGTCCCGCCGTTGATGCTGTCAATGCCAACGGCACCATCAACGTCGCCAACATACCCCTTGATAATACATATGGGCCAGCCGCACAGCTCGCCATACAGCAGTGTGGCAATATATACGCCCAGCAGGTCATCGCCAGCGCTGCCCACTCTCTTTTCTTTGCAGCTCCTTGGTGGTGGCTACTGCCCATCTCCTTCTCCTGCTTTACCCTCCTTTTGTAATGTGCTCTCAGGACTTCACGCTTTCAATGACACCCTTCCTTTTCGGAAATGTCCTTTTTTGGGGCTATCGTGGCTTTTATTGGGCTTTTTCTCAAGCAAGTGCTGCTCTTGGGACTCTTTTCTTTCTATCCGTAGCTTTTATTTTCTCCTTTGGGACCTTTGCTTTCGTTCGCAGTACACACACACGGTCGGTAGGGATGTAACGAATGTACATATCGCTGGAATATCCCCTTCTAATGTATTTATTCACATGATAATCGCGTCGGCGTTTGTTTGGTTCTCCTCTAATGACGCAGTTCGCTCGTCGCTAGTTGACCGCACTTGATACCCGCCACATCATGGGCACTCCTCGTCCGACGTACACACCTATCCCCCCTAGGAACTTTACTGATGAATCCGCGCTCGATATCGGCACCCCTTCGCCCGCATTGTCAACCACCGAGCGTCATGAGCCCCTTTCCCGAGGCCGAGTTTCTTTTGGACGAGTGCACCGTCCTAGCATGGCAGGACGTCTGAGGTCTCTACGAGACGAAGAGAGAGCTTCATTCTCGACGATAGACCGTCCGCCTATCCCCACTCCTGGAAATGTCGCGCAAAGTACTCCACTCCCTATGCTTCCTCTGATTGTGCTTTCGATCGTGCGTCGCGTCCTGCTATCAGTAAATTTAGCTCACGGATCACAGGCTATGCTTGGAGAATTCTTATCTGCAAATGTCTCTACTCCATTCTTGTTATTTATGGTTGAAGGCGAGCCATACATGCGCAGCACCGGCTCAATTCTCATGATTTCGGTTCGCTCTTCACTCAGGTTTCGGCGGGTTCGCGGACGAAGCAGAGGTTGGATATTGGACTGGCATTCTAGGTATGCGATCTCATACTTTGCAATGACGTCGCATTCATTTCGTCTAGTCTCCGTATTCTTCATTACCCAATTCTTAACGTCATTACTTTGGGCAACCGTGGCGAACCGCCATGGTCAACGCGCAGTACTCTTTGTCTCGCTCTTGGGTAGTGCTGTGACTTGCTCCATCTTCGGGACATCTACTACGCTTCAACAAGCTGTTGTCATTCGGCTCTTGCAAGGGGTTTTCGCGGGATCGGTGGGAGTTGCGAGGAGTAATGTTACTATCATAACGGATCCTTCGAATGGTATGTGTCGTAATAATTGCTTTGATGCTGATACTCATACCGCTCTCATCCAGAGGGAAGAGCATATGCTATACTAGGGTATTATCTTTCCTGTTTGAACTGCATATCCTAAACGCGACTCTTCGCAGATTTTGCTGGGGTTTGGGTGGTGTGGCAGGCGCTATAATTGGTGGAAGCTGTAAGCGCAGACATTAAAACTGTTAATGTCCACTGACTTCTTCTGGCACAGTCGAATCACCTGCCAAGAAATGGCCGAATGTCTTTCAACCAGGTTCCTTCTTTGTTAAATATCCCTACCTACTCCCTTGTCTAATCGCGTCCTCCATCACCCTTTTCGGTTCATTACTGTCACTATTCTTGGCTTACGATGGAGGTCCAAGAACCGGAGCCATAAAACTGCCAGAAAAGGATGATGATAGACAAACCGTGACCGAGGTCGACGATCCAGAGGTGTCGACTCCCACCGGCTGGATCGCTCGACGGCTGTCAAACAAACTCTCTGGTTATTTCTCACTTCGAGCTCAAGAGGCTCACGCGGGTTCTCCTGCCGTTAGCCCAGACGTTCAGCTCTCCTCTTCTAGACCTAAACAGAGAACTTTCTCTCGAACTTCGAGAGCGAACGGTACGGCGTATGGATATGATCCGCAAGCGTTCCGTCGTCGTCTGGCCAGCCGTGGTAGTTTTGCTACTCGTCGGCCCAGCCAAGCTACCGTCCGAGATCCTCGAGACCCCGAATCACAGGAACCTGTTGAAGGCGCCATTGTAGAACAGGACTTCAACATCGCGCAACGCCTCCTGATAGCGAACGAGTTCTCCGTGACAAATATCGCCGATCTCTGGGTTGCCGCTGCCATCAATGCTGAAAACGAAGATCCCTTTGAGACTGATACCGACGGAGAAGAGGGAGAAGAAGAGGCTGTCGAAAGATCTCAAGAAAGGGCTGCTCCGGAAGAAGATGAGGGAGGCTTAGCACCTCCTGGTCAGACACCTACCTACTCCGTCCTGTCCCGTCTTCCTAGAGGCCAACAGAGCTCTTTTGGTGCCTCCAGTAGAGATCGAGTGTCATTCTCCTCACCGATGAGAGGCCCTCCACTCCAACGTGTTGCATCGGGGCCCTCGACAAGACTCTCCGTGAGCGCCTTTGATGGACGACGGCCTTCCTTCTCTGTTCCTGCCATCTATTCCAATGTGGGGGTCAAAACACCGCCTGCATTTGTAGACATTTCGGAGCAGCCGAGGGAAGACCCGTTCTTAGCACCTATATCAGAGGGCCAAGTTGCTTCTCTAGAGCCAACCGAAAAACCGCCTTCAGCTTGGGCACGACTTCCCTTAATGGTCATTTTACAATATGGACTTCTTGCTCTACATAGTACTACTCATGACCAGATCTTTCTATCTTATCTGGTTTCGTAGGTCTATTCATCAATCAGGCGGCCACTCTTGCTAACGTTGAGATTGGTAGGCCATATAAAGCCGGCGGACTTGGATTGAATGCTGCACATTTTGCGCAACTCAGTCAGTCACTCAAATATCTGGATCACTGTGGATCAGACTAATCTTTGCATCAAGTTGCTCTTATGTGCCTAGCCCAGATTGCGTATCAATTCTATCTATATCCGTATGTCACATTTATTCCTTCAACTACGATGAGCTCACACCTTTATAGAAATATAGGGTGATGTTTCAATACAAAGCTTTGTACGGTTTACTCACTATACATTCAGACCACCTCGGGGGCGCTTTTCTCATCTCGCTATGTTCAGAATTGGATCATTATTATTTATTCCGGCCTATCTGACTGTTATCATCTACCGTGCATTTGCCAGTCCAGATGAAGACGGAAACATTCTTGTCATGACCTGTACGTTACATGCAAATGGTTTTGCGATGTGTCCATTTATTGACTTGATTGTATTAGTGCTAGCATTGAGCACGTGAGTTGCTTCGCCTTAGTTTCTCCAAGCCAAACTCAGCAAACCCAGAGCTGTCCGTTACTGCGGAGCCACATTTGCCTACACCTCTGTGGCCATCCTGCTTAATTATCGTGAGCATCAAGCCTGAAGACCTTGACTTGTTGGCTGATAAATGTTAGTTTCGCCACCGGAAGTCGTGGGTTTAGCAAATGGCATCGCCCAAAGCATTGTTAGTCTGGCACGTTTCCTCGGACCCGTTCTTGGTGGCTATGTGAGTCGTTGTTGCATGGCGTACCGGGCACTTTCTAATGATCAAATAAGCTCTGGTCTATCAGTGTTTCGAATGGAGCAAGCGGATATCCCTTAGGTTTTTTGGTCGTCTCCGTAGTAACTGGTCTTGCAGTTGCTCAAAGTTTCTTGATTCGATAGTATCTTTTGACGCACGTCTTCATCGCTTCATCTTTACTTTTCTCTATGTATCCATCATATTTCAGAACCCTTGGTCGCGGTACGCGCGCCAGCGACCAACCCACCATCTACACATACATTTGCGAGCAATCAGTGCTTCTCGGTCTAGTGATTTCACTGGCAAGGTCCCTCGCCAGTCTTGATCGTCTTCGCCTTCCTTCCATTCCAAGCCACTTTGTTCGGCTATCTTGAAGAAATTGTCGCAAACCACTGAAGGAGTGTAATTCCCGGCAGCAACATAAACCCTAGACAATGAAGAAGGACGGAGGAACAGAGTGATGCTCCGGACCAGATCTTCATGCGATTTATCAAAGTATAAGAGGTCAGACAGAATCATACAGTCGAATCCTGCGGCGGCGGCATCAGGGAACTCGGAGCGCAGAGTATTCCTGGTGTGGAGCGATACGTTTGAGGGAAGGAAAGGAGAAACAAGGGACCTACAACAGCGGCAGAGGATCGGTACCCCAGGAATAGCCAAACGTCTTGATCAAAGACGAATGTGGGACATTGCGATGGACGTTGTTCTCGAGGTTTTGCATGATAATGCGATCAGGAAAATCAGTGGCCACGACAAGCGAAGGAGGGCGTTCTGAGGTTGCCGCTAGAAGAGAGGGTAGTGCGCAACCCGCTCCCAGCTCAAGAACTAGATTTGCTTGGATAACGGCACAGACGTGATGTTAGCAAACACCTAACTTGTCCTCCCTTCAACGGGAATAAGATTGCGTTCAATTTTCTCAGCAAGCAGAAGTGACGGTGAGAAAAGCTGATCCGCAAGCAATGAATTGGCCTGGAGGTCGAGTAGAGTCAGTACATCGATAGAGCTGTACACGTATCCAGTCGATTAACCACCTTGCCCTCTTTTGGTGGGAGCGAGAGTACCAGGTCTGCGTATTGGAAGCTGGCCGTGTCATCATCGTCTGGGGATCCTTCCCCCCAGAGAGTCAGCGTGTCATGGAAGACCTCCTCGCTGCTTAACGTGTTCGTCATCTGAAGTTCTCGATTTGTGTGACTGTCACTCTTCCAACGCGTCGCGTAACGTTTATGCTCGCTGCAGCTCGGCGGCGTCTGACGACAGTGACAAGCGTGTCGGTATGGCGAAGATTGAGGTCCAACATACGGCCCTCTGAAAAGTTCAAAATCTTGTTCTTTGGCCGAGACGAGTTTTCGTGTCAAATTTTATCGACGCTGTACGAAGCTTCGGGTAAGCAAAACCCGTCCATTGATTATGTGGCCCAAATGACCTTTTGTAGATGTCTGGCAGGAAATACACATAGCGACAAATCCAGACAAAAAGCATATGCGAAATGGAAGTCGGTTGCAAACATGTGGGTAGAAAAAACAACATTCTTCCGCTCTAGGAATTCATTCTCTCTATAGCGCTATTGAGACAGCTCGCTGAAGACCATGATTTACCTGTCTACTTGTTACCCCCCAAAGAAATTGCTTTGAGCTCATGGAGAGTGCGTCCCCCCATTTCTTGTCACGATTGCCATTTCAAGCCTCTCAGCCGCCTCCAGTATTCCTACAGCCAAATCGAGATCCCAATGCCCTCCTCGTGACTGCTTCCTTTGGCCAGCTGCTTCCACGAATCATTTTGAATTGCTTTGACGATACCAGAAAGCTGAATGTACACCCTTCCCTGCTCCCTCTATACAGAGGTCCTGCTCCAATACAACACGCAATAGCCGATGGGCAAGAGGTCTCTGGAGTCTCGATAATCGACATGATGCCGCCTAAGGACGGTGCCGATGTAGGCGATGTATGGGGATCAAAGACTGTCGTATGCACCTTTCCTACCATTCGCCGCCACTCGTTTATGCTTCGCAGGGTATTCCCCCCAATGCAAATTATCAGAGTCTCCGTGAATTATTGGCGTACGAGGGTGGACGTTTACTGGTCAAGATTCTGAGGCAAATGATGTTAGGTATAGTAAGTATGGACAGCTACCCGTTCGTGGATATGCGTGATATCACTGGGATCGCAGGCATTTTCCCTTCCTCAGGATGGCACTGGTGCCTCGCGCGCCCCGTTATTAACTGGCTCGTCATCTCTGATTGACTTCAATACGTGGGATGCTCTGAAGATCCAGCGCGTCCATCAAGGCATGGCCCACCAGGTAAGCCTTCTAGCTTATGTCACAGATCGCGAACAAGGCACAGATCGGTGTTTAGAAACCTCTCAGAACCTCTCTACCCTCTCGGAGAGGTAGTGTCCAGATCATCGAGTTCAAGATTCGGGATAGCCGCGACGGGGCACACCCAGAACTCCATAGCCCCGGTGAAGCCGTGTACGACGCGCTTGCGGAATCCTTGATTGTCCGGTGTGCACAGCACACCGAGATTGTTGTGACCAAAGTGAAGCAAGAGAATCGCAGGTGCTTGTCTGTGAAAGAATGGCGGAATGGCCTGCCTGCACAGTTCAGAGCTGGGGTGTTTAAATTTGCAGATGCATGTCAGATTGTAAATTCAGATTAACTTCGGTTTGATAAAGCACTTCGATGTATATCGTTAACCTCACTAATTTAGTTTACAACTAGAGATAGCTTTGCAAATGGTTTTCAGGGATTGAAGCTCCCTGATCCCGGAACCATTTCTTGAAGTAGTGTTGCAAGAAGAGCGGACAAGGAACGAGAAATTAGCCTGAGTAATAAGCGGGATTGAGGTCTTCTTATGGGCTAGTTTCTCGGCAAGATGCTTCGCAAAATCATGAGATATAGTTTCCGCCCTCTTGACAACACTGAGCGGAACGCCAGCGAGATGGGCAACGTGGGTTCCGAAGGACGACGGAGCGGTGCCCTGTATCAGCTTGTACAAGAATACCAGCTACATCGCAAGTTAGCGGACAGTCAGAATCGATATTGTACACAAACCTCTCTCTTTGTCTCGTCAACCACTGTAGCCATGTGCATGTTGCGAATACTGGGGTGGTTCGCAAAGTCATCGGTTAATGTCGAGTAATGAGTTGCAAAACATGACAGGGCTTGGGTGTGCGTGGCGAGCTCGTGCAGAACACTCATCGCAACGGCCATCCCGTCGAAGGTCGATGTACCTCGGCCAAGTTCTGAAAATATTTGTAGCACCTTCAAAACAAAGAAAGACCGTCATACCATCCATGATGACCAGGGATTTAGGGGTCGCCTCTCGCAGAATTTTGGAACATTCATCCAACTCGACTTTGAAGGTGGAAGCGGAAGAGAAAATATTGTCGTATGCACCCATTCGAGTCAGGATACGATCAACCGGGGACAACCTAGCAAGCAGTTAACATTTGCCATATTTCATCCGACAAACACTGACTGTGCCTCGGAAGCTGGCACATGCATTCCTGTAGAACCTCTTTCAGTGATACAGAGTGGAAAGAACGAGGGTATTTCTACCAAGCTGGGCCATGATCTATGAGCGCGTTAGTGGCAAATTGGCGCCAATCTACAGATACTCACCACTCCCACCGCAGTCATTCGCATGACTGTTGATTTGCCGCTTCATCGACGGTCAAATACACGTTCGCAAACAAAACTTGAGCGGCTTACCCCATATTTGGTCCTTGTCTGTGTCAGCAATGAACGGAATCGTTGAATTACACAATTATACCTGTCAGTAAGATGATTCTTCCGCTCCCCTCAGCCCCTAATGTGATATCGTTCGGAATGAATTCGTTTCGCAATACGAGAGCAGGATGTCGAAGGTTCTTGAAATTCAAAAACGCGACGGGACCATCAACAATCTTTGGTCTACAAGCCGGTTGACCGATGGCTCTTGAGGCTGACGCCAAACTAAGCAGACAGTCCAGTTCAGCAGTGGATCGGATCATTCTGGTCCAAAGGGGGCGCGCGGCATCAAAATGCTGGAACACTTTTTGCGTGAAGTCCTTAATAGCGGTCTTGCGATGCTCTCTTGTCTCCTTCAGACGTCTCACAAGTGCTGCGATTTCGGGTACGACATATCGGTTGGCAGTCTATCGGACAGTCAGCATGACCGAACACATTCAGGCAAGACATTACTTTTGTAGCAGAGGCTTTTGTCCAGTTCTTTGGGATATTTTTGTTGCCGGGGGCGACTTGCACGAGATAAATCTCTTTGGTACCTGCTAAGCAATCAGAAATCTCGCTCTATGATGAAGCCGATTTTGATGCCTTGGGCACTGTGCCAGTAGGTCACTTTTGAGCTGCGAATAGGTGCAATCAGCCTGTCAAGAAATTACGAATTCTGATGTCTTACCCAATCTTAGCTTGAAGCTTTTGCAATTCTTTATCCAGTGCATCCTCTAGCTCTTGATGTTCACGTTGGATTTCATCATACCGTTCGTCGCTTCCTTCGAGTGGTACAAGCTCCGAAGCGGTGGCGGCTTTGGAGAAAAAAAGGTTATAAACAATTACGTTACTAGTAAGTAAGAGGTTCGGACCATTTTGAGGGGCTTCGAAGAGCTGCCTGATTCCATTGAGGTCTGAAGAGAGATCGGGAATGGCTCCAAAGACGCTTTGTAATTCCTGAGATTCAAAGTCGCCGATACCAGATATGATATCTTTGAAGCCAATATCTAATCTTTCGAGTGTGTCCAGAAGTTTCAGAAATTCCTTGACCTTGCAGGCCCCAGCGTGGATACGAGAAACAATGCGTTCGATGTCAGGAATGGATTTAACGAGCTTCGTGAAAGTCTCGGCGAATGAAGGATGATTCATAATATCTTCCACAGCGTCTTGTCGGCGGATTATAGAATCCGCTACTGCCAATGGCGTACAAAGCCACATGCGGAACAATCGTTTCCCTGAGTTCGTCAATGTTAGTTGGACCTGCTAGCAATGAAAAAAAAACTCACCAAAAGGAGTAACGCATTTACAAAGTAGCCTAAGTAAGGAGCCCTCTTCAGTTCCTTCACTGTTGGTAATAATCTAAACAGAGGTGAAGTGAACCTGGTGGTTTGGAAACCCAAAATCGCCGCACCTCGATATGGGCCAGTGCTTGGCCGTCCAACATCAAACCTTTGGAAAGGCTAAGGGGATCATAAATTTGGAAATTCTTCATGCTAAGAAGTTTTCCGTCAATGTTCAGGGTTCGTAAATACCTGCGAGATCTCGTCAAAACAGACAAGTAAACTAATTGGAAAGCTATTACCACATCATGTTGCCCAGCGCTTGCATCGCCAGATGGTCATCTTGCAATGTACGTATTGCGATGGGGATTGAGTCCGAATGAGAGAGGTTCAGGTCCGAGCCGCCATAAAGACGGCCCACTTCCCGGATGGTTGCATTTTCATCATGTCCTTCGTCGTCGCGAAGAGGAGTCCAAAGACACTGACCGCTAAGAGCCCCCTTTAAGAGACGAATCGTTGCAAGCGATAGCATTCCCTAACACAAACCGATCGTTAGAATCGCGGAATCGACAATAGAGAACAAGAAAAGAAAGAAACCTTGGTGAAGATCAGTTCTTTAATATGCAGCTGTCTCAAGATCGTCTCCAAAGTGGTTCGGCAGATGTCGTCCGTCCAGGCGCTCAACTTGAATTCGCTGGTTGAAGCATCCAGTATGCATACTGCAAATTTGGGCGATTCCTGATGGCCGTCTTTCACTTCTTCGCGAATGGATAGACAGTGTCCAGCTTGGTCCTCGTGAATCATTGCCTCATCGATTAATGTGCCGGCAGTCAAGATCTTGCTTAGTGCTCGTTGCACGATTTTTCCTTTGTCAGCCTCGTGTTTCTTTGTTTTGCTGGCTGCTAGCCTCATTTCGGCGCCCAAAGCGGTTTCTGATTGCTCCACTCGGCCGACTTTGTATCCACGAGCGAGAAATTTGCTAGGACGATCAGTGATAATGGGTACAGAACCGAGATGCGACGAAACTACTTACGCCGCCCAAAAATCGAAACTAGATTCTGGGACCCCAACCATGCTCATCTTGACGCGTTGGGTAATTTTGAGGTCGAACTCCTGATGTCCAATACGCGCATCTTCCTCATACAATTCAAAGAACTTTCCCTTTTGGAAGAAGAGGATGGTGTCAAAGTGATCCTGTTTTATTTCCCAGAACTGTTCATTGTTCACTCTTCACTCGATTATTTGTTGACTTATGAGCAGACGCGCTTACCTGCTTTTCGAATGGGGTGAAGGATGCCCAAGCCTTAGGGGGGATATAGCAAGTTCGAGGGTTGTATCCTGCCTCCGAAGGGCGTAAGCCATCTTTCTAGAAAGCCATGAGAAAAGGCATTATATGTGCATGATGTGGTAAACGAACATCCTTGAGGTCAACCAGAAATTCGAAAGCATTTTCTTTTTTCTGATCAGCAGCCTTTCGCTGTTGTTTTCGCTGTTCCGCGGCAGTAAGAAAAGACGAGGACGAATGGACTTTCGGAATAGATGACGCGCGATTGCTGTTTGCATCGTTTCCCATAGTATTGGAATGACTATACGAGCTGGAGGAGCTAGATCGCGAATGAGAGATTCGTTTGCTTTTGAGGGGGGCGTCCGAGAGATCCGAATCATCGATAAACTCCTCGTCTGAATCAGTTGTGCTAACGTTGGCTACTTTGCTTTTGGGAATTGACGTGGCCTCATCCGGTTCCGAAGCTTGTGAGCTATAGGAGAGACCGCGACTCTTTTTAGGTGGATCTATTTTGGAACATTCAATAGAGGTGTACTAGCAGTTCCATAGCTGCTCACGCTTTGTGTTGCTTCTCTGCTGCTCCGCGTTGATTGTTTTTCTGGCGCCTTGCCGGGGATTTGACTCAGAATCAGAATCGCTCACTGGGGTTTTGCGCTTTAATTTCTAAACAATAAAGACTCGACGTGAGAGAGAGAGACGAATGAAGACTGTATAGAGATACTGCTCACCGGCTTCCTGATTCTGACTAATTCCTCTTCGCTTTCTTCATCTACAATGATGGGATCACTGCTAGGCGGAGTGCTGGTTTCATGCTTATTTTCTCCTTCAAAGGACGGAGGTATCGCGCTGAGAGGAGAACTTGGAGCTCCCAGTGTCCGTCCGCGTAAGCTAATTTCTCCTGGTTGTGGTGTGGCGAGTTGAGTAAGAGCAGCTTTAGGGCGTGGTTCATTTGACCTCTTCGGAAGAAATGAATGTAGAGTTCGCTGCTTCATGGCACAACGAAGTCAAGTCAGTACCGTGACTGCACGCGTCTTGAGAAACAGAACGCGCTACGTCACGCCTGCAATAAACGCTCCGCCCGAAAGGTCCGTCGGATTGTTCGGAATTCGATGAACCTCAGCATGCTCTCGTCCGCCCTCTCTGTCAGCGTCGTACCCCGACCTCCAACGCCCGTCGTCGTCGTTCACCGATGTTCGACGAACCCTGCCGACCTGTGCTGTCCCTTGTCACACTTTGATAGTCCATTCACAGCTTCGCAATGTATTCTTCATATCACTGTCAAGCAGTGCCAATCTTGAATGCACACCTCATTGCAAGGGGCATGCTCAATAAACTTTTTAGACATCACCTTGAAAATTTTTATTAAGGCCTCTGTACCCTGAAGTTTAAACTCTGAAAATAATCAATATATTCAAGTTCCTTTAAGGCCTCCAACTGATTAACAAGGGCCTCAATATTGGCCAATAGTAGTGTTGTAACAATCAGATGTAGTAAAATATCATATCATATCTGATATGATATCCTGATCTTGGAGGTGATCAAAATATGATAATATAACTCTTCCCAGATTTTGTAATATTGCAAAATATCAATTAAAACTGATAGAAACTGATGTGATTTCAGAGGCATTTGGGGTCAATTTGAGGTGCAATTTGGGCTCCATATCTCAGTATATCATGATGATATATAGGCAAGTTCCCACCCTCTGGGGACCAGTTGTCACCAAGTTGTCACCATGTCTAGGGTTGTCACAATATGATATACGTATATCAAAAAATATCGATATTTCTATTGCATTTCTATCACAATGCACTATAACTGGGTCCAGAAAAAGTATATTTTGCACTGATAAATATCGATGTAAAATATACTTTCCTGAGCAAAAGTATATTGCTATCACAATATAAAAGATGTCTTGAGATATTTTTTCCCAAGTGTCTTGAATTGTCTTC
>KV428082.1:0-110048 GCA_001632355.1 Sistotremastrum suecicum HHB10207 ss-3 | reverse complement strand
GTAGGTTTGATTCGGTGCGTGACTCGACTGCTTTTCTCAGAGCGTTGATGAGTCGAGTATTGGCAATGTACGGTATGTACCGTGAATAAAGGTGTGTTTGAGCGAGAATCAAGCACGATTGGCGTCGCATGCTTTTCATCCTCAATACGAAATGTTGTTTGGTGAGGCTCTGTACGCTAGCACCGTATATTCGTCAAACAGAATGGAATGAATGGCCATGAACTCGATTTCGAAAAAGCGCTTAAAACAATGGTCAGGACTTGAGAGTCGAGACTCGAGGGATGGTTCAATCTTTATATATATGAACGGGCGAAGACAAGCACGACTCACCAGCTGACTTGAGGATTCACACTCTGAATTTGACAAAGGTCACAGACCTCGGACACACTGACCACGCTATTTAATCCAATACTGAAACCATAGCATAAATAAAAACAATATCCGTATGGCCCATAGCGCAAAGCCTTTCTCCTGATAATAATTCTCGCAGCCAACTAATAGAAGACTCGAGTGACCCTCGGATTTACCCTCAGATTTTATTTGATTCTGCTCTCAGTCTTGCTGCTCTTGCATACCATCCCTTAGTTCAGTCTTTACGAAGACGTATTTCTGATTTATCCATAGCTGTGTGCTATGATCGGACGACCTTCCGTAGTCTCGGCCACTGAAAATGACATCCGTTGAACCGCCTTGCCGTACTAACGATTACCGGCCAGCCGAAATGACTAGCTGGACAGTTTGTCGCGCCCTTAGCTTTGTCATCGTACTGCGCTCGGCTAGCTTTTCCCACACCCACGCATATGACTATAGTACTAAAGTTGTATGGACTCGGTGCCTATAGTCGTCCGGTTCGTATTGCAGATTTTGGCATCAGGACCATAGCAACGACCGTTACAGGAGGAGATGTCCATCTGCCCGAGCAGCATTGCTCGTCTGGATTCAATGCGAAACGTGAATTGACGGTAAAGTAGTGGATCAATTTGTTCATGAAAGGAGTGACAAGCGAGGGTCATGTTGGCCAAGTCTTCACAGCGAGCAAACTCGTTCCTCGCTCGAAGACCAAAGATATTTGAATCTTGAAATCTGTTCTAAAAAGTTAGAAGAATTAGGTCGATTGAATTCTTTCCCTTACCAGTCGTGTCATCCACTGCGAGTTGACTTGGCTTCAAGTTACGGAGGTCGGGAGTCGGAAAAAGATTCATAGATCTTTGCTGAGTCAGCGCTTCTTGTTTCCCTGATCGAAATCAAAATCATGCTGAGTCGGCTTGAGGAAAATTGGCATTGACTTCACAGTTAAGATGACATGATCTCATTCTGTCTGTCCCATTACTATGGAATGGAATAGGGTTCATGTTCGGATTCCTATGTCATAGTGCTCAATACATATCTTACAAACATCCATCTTCTTATCGATGATTTTCTTCTGGATGGATGGCCTCGAATAAATATACGTCTGAGGCTCGATGCCCTCGAATTAAACCGATCCGTACTTCAGGAATGTGATAGACCCTCTAAATGAGCGCGAAGCTTAACAAGAGCTCTATACCGATGCGAAATAGCATTCTTCTCATCCTCACTCATCTCCGCAAACCTGCCAGACCATAAATCAATATAAATCAATATATTCGGAGACAAATCTTACGTCTTTCCATTATCTTCCGCCTCAAAGATAGGATTCCAACCAAAATTGGGCGGACCTCTCGGAGGAACAATTCGTCCTTCTGTTCGTCCTTCGAAGAGAATAGGCTCGGTCCCTGGGCCAGCGCTGTATGCGAATGTGCAGAGGGCGGTTGCACCTTTGTCTTCGAATCCGCTCAGGAGTTTGACCAGTCCTGAAAGAAATATTGTACTAAGTATATGAAGTTTTGGCTTGGGAAGAGGCGGCGCACCTTCGTTTCCTAATTTTGTAAGGAAGTCTTTGATGTAAGGTCCTGGGAGATCGTCGAGGGCTTTGAAGCAAAGTGCTGTATCTTCTGTTATGCAAGGTCCACCGATCTGAATATTATAGGACTTTAGTAACGTCTCGATGAAAGTTGATGGATAGAAATTACGAGTTCAGCTGCTTGTCTGCATTTTGCACGCGATACTTCTTGAGTCGTTCCTTGTAGTTCAGGAACTGGATGACGCAGTAAGATTCCGTTGATCGATCAATGGATTACTTACTGTCGAAAGATTGAGACTCGATAGTAAATCCAGGAGCTGATTCCAAGATCGCTTTGACTTCTCTCAGCTTATTTTTGTTGCCAGTAACAAACACTGATCAAGATCGCACATCAGAGTCACTCTCGCTTTCTTTCGCTCGAAGAATCACGAACCAAGTTTCTGAGATGTCATACTTCTATCTCTATTGACGTGATTATGTATGGGTATGTGTATGGATGGATGAGGGGGTGATACAAAGTTGCAGTTGCAGAGAAAGATAAAATTACGAGTCAAAGGCAAGATGATTCATGTCCAATCGGATCCAGCCGGCCTGCTTTACCGAGCGTCTATTCTTCCGTCATCCAGATCGTCTATTTCGTTCCGGGCCCATAAACCTCCAAACACCGCTTCTCAAATGCCTTGACGGTCATCTTCGATACTTGTCCGAAGAACATGGAAGCGACCATTGCAAGATGTGGACTCGCAAATTCATATGCGAGATCGAGAATGACGAGCGTGGGGCCTTCGTCGTCATCTACTGTTTCAGATCCAGACTCGTCGGAGTCGTTCGTATCGGTTTCGCGTACGATGTGAGAGGGCGACTTTTCGTCGACGAGGCTGGAGTTTGAGGAGTGCGGGGAGGAGGAGGATGAAGGTTGGAATCGCCATGTCGTATCGAGTGTTTTGAATATAGAAGATACAGCACGAGCCTGTAACCAAACAAGTATAAGAAATCACATGTCAATTCCGCGATAGCAAGGGAACGGATGAGAAAAGTGCTGACCTCGACGGACTCGAACGGTGTACAAGTCACTCGACTCGTATAAGCCTCCGATATCGACATGAACCCTACTTTAAGCTCTGCCTCAAGCTCTGTTTGACCGTTCCCTTTCGCTCCGGATGAAGGTGTGGGTGGAGATGTGATGCGCGATTCGGTGCAGAAGGGGACGTAGTTGTGGTATGACTCTATGTCTTCTACGATGGCGTATAATTGCTTGCGGGTGTAACTACAGAACCATCAGCACTCAACACGATCTCAACGAAAAAAAGAGACGACGAACGGGAGAATTTTACGTTCATGATAGGTTCTAGGTCCAGGAGGAGGTGCTTCAGCTTTATTATTCGCAAAAGGCGAAAGAGAGGACACGTCGGGAAGACTGAAGAATGAGCGAGAAAACATCGTTGGTGAACTAGTACTGGCGGTGGTGGTGGTGGGGATATTAGAGAGATGTAAATTAAGGGAATGAGAACAAGGCCTTAAGAATAAACGGCCTGCGGCTCCAGAGACGCAGTGACGCACGAACATCGGAGTGTCAATTCGGAATACGCATCGCTTTGTGGAATCCGATCACTCCGCAGTGAGATGAAATATCTGGATAGAGTGATATGTTATATACGGTGTGAATGGTTCCTATGTAATAATGAAGGAAGAGGGGGTGAAGGGAATGTGGGTATGTACAATGGACAATATTTGAACCTATAGCTAGCCAATTCTTTACTAGTAAAATGAAATCCTCCACACAAACCGTACTTGACAAACCGAAACACAGACACGGGGACACGAACAGAAAACCCACATACATTCTACGCCTGAACACCCATCCAAGGTCCAGCCTGCACACCCCCCATCCCAATACTCCTCGCAATAGCCTTCCTCTTCTCCTCCCACCCCTTCAAAGCCCTCAAAAGCTGCATAACCTTATCCTTATTCCCCTGCCTAACCTCATTAATACTCACACTCCCCATCTTAACACCCTCATCCAAAAGCAGATCAAACAATTTAAACAGTCCTTCTAATCGCTCGTCGGAGGGTCCGGAGGGGAACATGGAGTCTGGGACGGGCGGATCGGAGGCTCGGCCTTTTATTCCTTCTGTTAGGCGGAAGAGGGCGAGTCCGGCATGTTTTGAGAGTGTGTCTTCGGTTAGTTGGAGGTTGTTGGGGAGGTACCCGTTCGCCCATTTCAATAGCTCGAGCTCCTGCTACACACACAACGCACAAATTCGTCAGCCGACGAAACACGGAAATGAATGAAAGGAGGATGACTCACAGCATCAACACGCCCGAAACTCGGTCTCTGATCTCTCGAAGGCCTCGAAGGAGGAGGAACGACCGCCGAAGAGACAGGCGACACAGGCGAATAAGCAGATTCACTCATCATAGTCCCCCCACTCTGATCTCTCATCACCGACGGCGGCGGGTCCACATAATATCCCGCTGTCTCTCCAAATCCAGTATTCGTAGAATTGGGACTAGGACTGCTAACAGGGAACGTCCCCGCCGTCTCCGATGACGGAAGACCCATCAATATCCTCGCATCGCGAGAAGAGAGTTGATTGGGATTTTCACGACGGTTGGCTTTTTGCGTTGCGTCGCGTGCACCGGGGGATGGAGGACGAGGGGCAGGATTCATAGCTTGTGCTACTGTAAGCGGGATCGTCGGGATATTGCACGACGAAATAACAGGTTCTACACCGCTCCTCATCAGTTTCACAGCTCTATCATGGAAGGGGCTGAGGGACGTACTGGTATAATCCCGGCCGATGGTAGCTTTCATCAAAGCCTTCATCCACTCTCTAACCACCATCTGTTCATCCGACGAAAAGAAATGCGGTCGTTCACTATCATGAACGATCCTAAACCCATACCGTCCCGGATTCGCATTCTCATCCGCCAGAACTTTATACCCATGCGTATTAATATATCCCTTGATCTTCGTTTCCTACCCACACCCCATCAGCCCATCCCATTCCAAATTCCGAAAAAATGGAAGAGGGACGTACCGCTTTACTATCACTCTTCAAATAATACAAATGCGGACCCCTCAACACGAAATACCTCAACTTCCACGAATTATACCTCTCGCCTTTCTTCCTCATCCACCCCGAATGATCCGGTCTGCCAATCTGATCCAATATACTCTGTCCAGCTTTCAGATCTACAGCATTCGAAGAGGCGGAAGCGACCATTCGTTGTGTGTCTGCGGATGGGATCGATCGTTTTCGGAGGACGGCGGGGAGGGAAATTTCTTTGTATTCGGCTTGGGCTGAGGCGGAGGCTTTTAGTTCTGTTGGTGCTGATGCGGAGGGAGACGGAGAAGCTGTTTGGGAGCGGGATGGAGCGTTGATCGCACTCGCAGGTGTGATAGGTGAAGTCTGCTGAGGAGTGGTAGATCCCTTCTTAGAAGATTGCGAGCCCAGATATCTCGAGAGACTCCTCTGCGGTTTTTCGCCTCCATGACTATCATCAGTCCTACACCCTCCATCAGCCTCACAAAATATCATAAAAATAGAGAGAAGGGACGCACGGTGGATATTTAGGAGGCGGTTTCCGCCCCTTCGATAACGCCCCTCCAAAGAAACTCAACCGATCAATAGGCCTCGACACATCAATACTCCTCTTCGCTTTCCCATGTCCCTGCTTGGTACTCCCTCCATCCCCATCTCCATTCACAGAATCTTTATTCGTCAACGCAGGACTTCCAGGAACACTCGTCGCACTCGTTGCTCCGCCAGCAGTGGTGGCAGAAGTGACGGAAGAAGAGAGATCTTTAGATGATACGCGACGCGAGACGTTGCCTTTTGATGAGCCTGAGTCGGTTGAGAGACCGAAATGACGACGGCGGGATTTCTTGGATATACTCGCTGGATCAGCTTCGCTCTACATCACGCACGCGTCAGCCCAATCAATCTTTACGAAACGAAGAAAGGAGGTGCTTACGTCGGACATGACTCCCCGATCGACAGGATCCGCAGCTTCAGATGAAGCCACATATTCCACCGACCCTCTCCCTCCCTTCGCCTTCTTCCGTCCAATATTCCCATCTGAAGGACTAAGAGACAACTGTGCCGGTTTTCCTTTCTATATCACCCACACGTATAAGTTTCAGATATGGGTGAGAAGGAGAAGGGTGACTTACGACTTTGCCATTGGGAGTACCGAGACCCAGACCGATAGAAGGAGCAGAAGGGATCTTTTCATCTCCATCTTCACCCGTAGCAGTTCCAGTACCCGTAGCACTCCCCGATACATCTGCAAACTCTTCCTCTCCTTGTCCTTGCCCGATACTGATACTCGGACTCGGCATCCCCACATACGTAGGACTACTCGTCATCCCCCCTGCCATCCCTCCCACATTCATCTGCCCATAAGTGCCCTGATTGGCAGAAGGAATAGTAGCGAGCATAGTACTCGGGATAGGCATCCCCAGATCTCCAGTAGAAGGCGCCGATTCAACAGAGAACATACCCGCAGAAGCAGGTGTCCAAGGTGCATACATCCCACTGCTCGTATTCGAATACGACGCCGAAGGCTGTCTCGCCTGATGTCCTCCCATTCCGCCCATCCCATAAGTAGGTTGCGGCATACCCAACTGCGCAGAGTTCCTCTGCGAATCCGAAAAAGAATTGACACTCGGCGGTCTTCTCAAATCAGCAATAGCATTCGCAATCCTAACTCTCTTCCCAAAAGCCGGTATATCCAACTCCTTCAATAAATTCGCATCCAACTCCAATAATACGTCCCCCGTAATATCATTCTCCAGAAACTTCGACACGATAGCCTCTTCGAATCCTTTTTGGCGGAGCCATGTGAGGACTTGGTCGACTGTCCATTCGGAGGGGTGGGGTCTGGATTGGGGGATGGAGATGGATTGGGAGGTGGAGGGTTGAGGGGGGCTTGTGGATTGGGCGGAGAGAGTGGAGGGGATGGAGGGGAATTGGGGGGCGGACTGGGAAGGAGGAACACTCTGGCCCTGCCCAGTGAACGATGACGTGAAACTATTAGGCGTAGGCACCACCGATCCCGATCCTTTAACACTTCCCGGTGGGGACGCGCCCATTATCATTTGCAAAGGTAACGGAACGTGGGATTTTGTAGGTGATGAGGAAGAGGGTATGAGCGTTGGTTCGGGGGACATCGGGAGTGGGATCATCGATGCTTTGATTCCGTTTTCAAATCCATTTCCATTCGCGATGCCATTGGAAGAGGCTCCGTTCGTGAGGGAGCTGCTGGTGCCGTTGACTGCAGGATGAGAAGGAGCGAGCGAAGGCGTAGGGAACGCAGGAGCCTGAGCGCTCTCATTTCCTTGTCCGGGAATAGGAGGCGAAAGAGGCATCTGACCAGGCATACTCAAAGGCGGCGACGGTATCGGCGTTTCCGCATCTTCTAATGCTTCTGGGTTTGGGTGTAGCTGCTGCTGGTGTTGGTGGGGATGGGGAATGGGGAATGATGAAGATCCAGATGTGGATGGAGGTGGGATATCGGAGATGGGAAGATGAGGCGTAGGCTCTTCTCCTTCCCTCTCGTCCTCCTCTTGGACGTCGGCGGGATGAGCAGGCTCAAGCGTCCGTACGCTCCTCTCTTCCTCATCAGGCTCGACGATAGAGTCCAACCTCGCCCCTCCCGCACCAACGTCCCCAATAGCCGTAGGTCTAGGTGCACCAGGTCCATGAACCCTCGTTGAGTGATGATAATCATCATCATCCTCACTTTCATCCGACATCTCCAGATGCTCCGGCGGATGATACTCCTCCTCCCCCTCCCCTCTATTGCGTCTCGCCATTTCGCGCTGAGCGTTAATCGCTAAAAGTCTTCTCGCATCCTGCGCCCACTCCCCCTCTCCTTCATGGTGATCCTCAACATCGGTATCGCGCAAAGACTCCCGCGAAGATGCAAATGAGAATGAACGTGTGTCTCCTTCTGGATGAGGTATACCGAGCTGTTCGATAGCTTCTTGTACATCAGTGAGTGTAGCAGCCATAACAGCTCCATCAGACTCTTCATCTAATCTCTGAAGCGTCGGAACTGAACTAGAAACCGTAGGCGTCCTCTGCCCCTGTCCTCCTCCCTGTGCTTGGTGGGAAGAGGATTGAGAGGAGGAAAGAGCTTGGGAGAGAGAAGGAGAGGATGAAGATGGAGGATGGGTTGCTTGAGGTGTTCCGTCGAGCGTTGGGCCGGGTTGAGAGGGCGTTGTGTAGCCTTGTGGGAATAGACCGATTTTACCCGCTAGATTCTTTCCCTAAAACACAATTAGCACACATCAATCTCAGTGTCGCTTCACGAAGAGCGAGCCTCGCAATTTCGCAACGGCGCTTCCCCGCTTTACGAGGCCGCAACCTCGCAATGCTCGGTGCTCAGGCCTCGCTTCACTCAGCAGTCAACTCACCTGCCACCACCCATCCCCATAAAGATCATCCTTCTCAACCACCTCGATTCGTTCCCCCGCACGGAACGAGATCTCATCTTCATGTTCGGGTATAAAGTCGTGTAAAGCATAGACGTATTCAGGCATCTTCTCCTACTGTCTGCTGCTCGCTAGAGCAGTCAGCCGCCTGCTTGGTGTCCTTCCTCGGCTGTTCTTGTTCTGGGCACTCTAGCTGTGCGGTGTTGATGTATTTCCCGCTGTGCGCTGTGCGCCCGTTAGAGCGTTAGAGGTAGGAAGCGGATGGTTGAGGTGAGGGGATAGGGAGTAGGTGGGAGTGAACGTGGTGACTTCGGGATTATCCGGAGATCGTACGGTAATCGTATGACTAAGTCCACCAAAAAAAATTAGCGCCAACCCTACTCGTCTCCAATCTTCATCTTCAATCTCAAGAGGTTTTTGAGCCTCAAGAAGATCTCTGGTCGTCAGAAGATCTGAAGAGTATCTTGAGAAGATCTGAACACGATCACGATGCTCTCCCAACTCGAAATCAACCTGCTAACACTCGAATGGACCGACCCCTCATCAGAATCAGAAAGCGAACAATCCATCCAGATCGTAAAGGACGTAGTGTCCACTAAATTCCTCGACGTTCTCTCTCGCTCTGGTGATTTCCCCTCGCCCTTCTCATCATCATCACCGTCACCCGAATTATCCAGAGACGAAGAACTGAGAAGATTATGTCTAGCAATATCCGCCCTCTACGCATTCATCCAACAAAATTGGACAGGACCCTCACTCGATATCTCCTCTGAATATTCAGGAGACGAGTTCATCGGACAACTCGCATGTGGGGGTGAACCAGCATATCATCTCGTTCAATCACCCGGTCTTCTACTCCTCGCTCAACGATATACATCTGGATCCTTCAATCATTTGCAAGGCGTAGATTGGTGGAGATTACGTATAGCCACAATCCATCAACTAATCCTTGACTCTCCCGTCCTCCTCCCAACCCACCTCGACTCCCCGCTCGACTCCCTTTCCTCCCTCCTCATCAAAGCAGATCAATTGGATTTAACAGGCAGATTAATGCTAGAACGAGGAATGATCCTACATTATCTTCAATCTAATAAGAAAGCTGCAGACTATTTCGTGGAGGGTGCGAGAGTTGTGGGACTCGAGTATGAGCTTACGGGTGCCCTTGGAAGACGGACAAAGTTCCAGCAGGTGGATCATTCGCAGCTCGTTTTACTCGCTCAATCGAGGGATCGTTCTTCCTCCCCATCCAAGCTCTCACCGATAAAAATGTCGATGCCAGAAACCCTCGCACTAAACGACGACACACTCCTCGAACACACAATCTACACCTCTTCCTCCCCTTCCCCAAATAACACCAACGGGGGCACTCTCAGCTCCAGCAAACTCTCACACATCAATCCCTCCTCCCAACCCCCCCTACACCCCCTCGACCAATCCATCCTCCTCTCCCTCTGCTTAAACGTGCGCAACTCCTCCCCCTCCCACGGCCTCACATCCGAACAAATGTCCCCCTACATCTCCCGGATCCTCTCACACCCCCAGAACTGGTCAATACACACCACCGCCCTCCTCCTCCGCTCCCGTCTCGAATCCACGCGTACCCGAACTGTTGAGAGGAGTACGCTTCAGTTACAGGCGCTGGTGGAACAGATTCCGGCGGATGATGCGAGTGTGGCTGATGCGGGGGAGAGGTTGAGGTGGTTTTGGGGGGTTGAGATGCCTAGTAAATGGGCGCTTGAGAAGGAGTTGGCGGAGAGGTATATGTCTCTCGGAGTTGTCAAATCCGCATTGGAGATATACGAAAAATTGGAGATGTGGGAGTCTGTTGTTGGGTGTTGGCAATCTCTTGAAAGGCCTCAGAAGGCGATTCAAATCGTCCGATCGTTGTTGGATGGATCGTTGGAGTCTGCGGAGCAGATTCAGGCGAGCGGGAAGGAGCTGAATGGGAAGGAGAAGAAGATAATGGATCCGGTGCGCGAAGCGAAACTTTGGTGTATACTGGGCGACCTCGAACCACCCTCCGCTCGAACACACTACGAACACGCTTGGACGCTCTCAGGACATCGATCCGCTCGTGCAGCTCGGAGTCTCGGATTCTGGTATTTCAACGCTGCTCAATCTGCTCCTCCCTCTCTCCCCCGAACCTCCTCTTCCTCTTCCTCTTCCTCCTCTCCTGCCTCGTCCCCCTCATCCCCCGAGTCGGCCGAGTCGGCCGAGTCAGCAGAGGACTTATACAAAAAAGCAATCTCCTACTTCACCTCATCCCTCACTCTCTCCCCCCTCTCCCCCCGCACCCTCTTCATCCTCGGAGTCTCCCAAGTCCGTCTCCAAGACTGGAACGGAGCAAGAGAGAGTTTTAGTAGAGTTGTTGGGATTGATGAGGATGATAGTGAGGGGTGGAGTAATCTTGGGAGTGTTTATGTGAGGATGGCGGGGGGTGTTGGGGGCGAGGCGTCAGCCGAGCGCGAGGATGAATCCGAACCGGAGGCCGAGCCTGAGGTGGACGAGGAGGAGCTGAAGGAGGGTGAGAATGCCGAAGAGCAGGAGGACAAAGTTGACGATGGAGATGAGGACGAACAAAAAGGTAAATCCCATCTCAGATCTCCTTCCGATCTAACCTGATTGATCTCAATCTCTAGATCGATCTTCAGATCCCCGGCCCGGCGGAGATGAATTAGATGAACTCCACGTTCCCTCTTCCGTCACTCCCGCCGTTGCCGAGCACGCGACACACGCGACACCAGCGCACGTGTCAGGGTCGCGTGCTCCGGTTCCGTCGCGTGGCAGCGACGCGACTAGCGTGCTAGGAACCGACCTTGGCGCTTTGGAGTCGGTGAGCGACGGTGTCGAGGGCGTTGGGCTATCAACCTCAACGACGTCGACGTCGAACTCGATTCTTCCTGTTCCGCCGAGTGAATACATCGTAAATAGAAATGAGAAAACTCCACCCGCTCTCCCCTCCTCCTCCTCTCCGCCAACTCAAAAATCCTCACCTCCAAAATCCACTTCAGTGACTTCACCCTCCAAAACCGTCAAACCGTCCTCAGCCCCTCCG
This sequence comes from Sistotremastrum suecicum HHB10207 ss-3, assembly GCA_001632355.1. Taxonomy (NCBI): domain Eukaryota; kingdom Fungi; phylum Basidiomycota; class Agaricomycetes; order Sistotremastrales; family Sistotremastraceae; genus Sistotremastrum; species Sistotremastrum suecicum. The sequence continues at coordinate 98,669 of KV428082.1, read as the reverse complement.
AAAACAAAAACAAAAACAAAACCAGCCGCCAGAAATTTGACGACAGCCCAACGCGCCCAAAAAAAGCAATACAAACTCCTAGCTTTCAGAGCCCTCCAACAAGGCCTCAAACACGCCTACTCGAATTGGCGCATGTGGACTAATTATCTTTATATCGCTCTTGATCCTGACGTATTCGCACCTCTCGAAGCTTCGCGCGCTTTTTCGAGGATTGTTGAGGAACGACTTAATTCCTCATCAAATGCGGGTGAGGGGTTGAGAGAGGGAGGGGGGGTGGATTGGGAGGTTCTTGAGAGGTTGGTGGAGATTGAGGAAAGTCCGAAAATTGTGGGTGATTGGGAAGATGAAGATAAATTGGGAGGAATGACGATGACGAAAGAAATCCATCAATCCCTCCAAAAATCCCTCTCAACACTCTTCACGTCCACCCTCCTTCCAAATTTCTCAACCTCCCTCCTGTACACACTTCACGCAAGGCATCTTTTAGCTTTGACTCCGAAGAGGTGGGGAGAGGCGTTTGATGCGCATCTTCAAGCTTATCGTGCGAGTCCCGCAGGACGAATAACAGCTGCTGAAGGTATACCGGACGAGGAGGCGTGGAGGGAAGCTGTTGCTTCCGTCGACGAATTCGTGCAAGCAGCCGAGGAAATTGGACCACACATCGAAGAAACCGAAGGAGCGGAGGGAGGGGATGGGGGGAAATGGAGAAAATCGGTTAAGAGTGTCGTTAAAACGTTCCTTGGAAGGACGAGGAAAGAATGGAGTGAGGAGAGGGAGTTTGGGAGGTTGGAGGATGTGCTTGCTGAACTGTGATCTTTGATCTCCCTCCTTTCACATTCTGCTTGGTTGGTCTTCGTGCCTTGGCTGAGTTGGATCGCTCGTTAGGTTGTTGTTCGCTTCGTGTGTGTATCACTGTATGCGGACGAGGCGCTTTGGTCCGAATCCGGATTCGTTGTTTGGTCGTTCCGGGGCATTCGTGGCGTCGTGGCGTCGTGCCGTCTTCCTGTCAGCTTCGTGGCGTGGAGTTTTGCCTGGCTGGCAATTCGTTTATCCCACTCTATCTCGTTGCCTTACATCACTCCGCGAGCAATTGATGTAACGTGACGATGAGTATCGATGAGTGATGATGTACGATTGACGTATACGCAGTAGTAGTAGTAGTAGTACGAATGAGAAAGAATCAATGAAAAGAAATGATGAGATGAGATGAGATGGATATAAGATGGATATGATGGATATGGATGAGATGGTCATACATGATGTGTCGATACCGTTCCACAAACACAAGCACAAAAACAAAAAGAAACACAACCTCAAAGAAAGAAAAAAGAAAAAATGGGTAAGGGGTAAGGGCATAACCGTACCCGAAAAGGAACCAAATCAAAGAAGAAAAAAGCACGTGTAGTGTAGATCCGATCTATGACTCCCCGTCATCATCCTCATCTCCCCCCGTGCCCATGCCCATTCCCATGTGCCCCAATGAGCGCATTAGCCATCCGATTCAAAACCAACGTAGTCACAACCTCAATAGCCATCTGAACCCCTGCATCCGTCATACTCAATCGCGCACCTACACCCCATGGACCCGTCGTACTCGTGAATATATGATATTGACCCCAATTCGATTTTGTTGAATCTTTTGACAGTGTAGGATTGGAGGTGGAGGTGGAGGAGGGAAGGTTTGAGCGGGGAGAGGTGCCGGAGGAAGATGTAGGTGATGCGCTGGGCTCGGGATCATAGGTTGCTATGATATTTTTTCGGGTATCCATGCACTGTGAGATGGGATCGCGTCAGAAGGGTTTAAGAGGAGGATGGGGAATAGGGTTAGGGCTACGGGGTCATATGATCCCATTTCATCGGCGGCCGGGGGGATGTTGAAGTGGGAGGGGGGGGAGGGACGTACATGCAATTTCGTGCCCACGCGTTTCCATTTATATTTCTTCCCATCTTGTCCTTCGAAATATCTCGATCTATCGAGGTACGAAAGACTTTGCGTGAGGTGTTGAATATCCATAATTTTTGATATATGAGGGGGACGTACGGAGATCCTTGTTTTTTTATTCGAAGAAAGTCGCCCATGGCTTGTTTCGGACTTGCTTTTCCGATATGCGCGAATCCGTTCATACGACCATGTGCATGTGATGCGCTTGGTGCTGCTGGGCCCCAATAGAGGAATGCATCCGAAGGACCTCGGGAGGCCTCTGGATGCATTTGAGCCCAGCGTTGATCGCGAGTGATAACGGTTATTCCATTCGTGTCAGTGGAGTTCTACGCCACAAAATGCATTGGATTAGATATAAGATGATCGGAGGGGGGGGGGAGGGGGGACGTACGAGTGTTCTATGATGACAGGTGACAGTTAGGAGAGCGGGTGTATATGAGGGGTTGATGAGTGGATTGGATAGGGGGAGCGGAAGAGTGGTAGGGCTTACACTCTAAAGGCCGTCATACCGTCTTCGTCGATATATTCTGAGTGGATGAGGTCGCCGTCGGAGGCAGCGCTGAGGGAGGTGGCCATGGTCGTGGTGGAGGTGGCAGAGGATGAGAGCAGAGAAGAAGAAACGGGCGGGTTTGGACAGAAAGTAGCGGAGAGGCACAGCCACAGGAACTGGCCACGTGAGGGACTCGCGAGACGCACGCGACGAGGGAAATCCAATTCGGAAAAGAAGGGTCTTTTGTTCCGGCTACTTTTATTGTTTTCTGCATTCGTACACTTTTCTTATTGTTCGTTATATTCGTATCTCTAGTCGTACACTATTTCTAATCAGCCACGCGGAATTACCCTCTGCATATTGATCATGATAACTCACCGTGTACGACGCCTATCAAAGTTTCCCAATTAGGTTCCGTCAAAGAAAAAGGGGGGTAACACCGGATGCACGCACCATAGACTAATGTCCATACAAGGACGAACGAGAACAAGTTGTCTTGAGCCGGAACCAGAAGCTCTTTCCACCCTCCCATCACATATCTCCCTACCCCCTTCTCCATCTTCACCCCGCCCACGAAAAGCGCGTTCAACAGCGTCGCAGCGCCAAACAGGATGAACCCCTGCACGTTCTGCAGTCCCAAGATCCCGGAGACGAATCCGGACAAACAGGCAGTCGCAAAGAAGATGTTGGCCAATACAGCCTTGTTATGTGCGATGTTCGGCCCATAGAAATGGGCGGTCTCTACGCTGCTTGCGTCGGTCGATGTTGCCATTGCCTTAATCTCGGGAGTCGGGGCAGGCAAGGGAGATTGAGCGGAGATTGAATTTATTATCTTGCCGTCATTTATTTTTTTGTGTCGAGTCACGCAATTGCCTGCCTTGCTGTATCATGTCTTCCATCTCTGTTGGTGTGCTGGGTGCTACTGGCCTCGTTGGACAATCGTTCATTCTCCTCCTTTCTTCCCATCCTTTCTTCCGCCTCACCACGCTCGGTGCTTCCCCTGCTTCTGCGGGATTAGCATACAGCAAAGCAGTCGAGAACAAATGGAAGCAATCGACTTGCATCCCTTCCTCCGTCCAAGCCATCAAACTACACGAATGCAAACCTGAGCATTTCTCATCGTGCCAAATCGTCTTCTCAGGGCTCGACGCAGACGTCGCCGGCGACATCGGTAAGCAAATCCCCTCATCAATCGAACCACAACAAACCACGGCTAACCTAATCTCTCCATCTCATCTCATCTCATCCAGAATCTGCATTCCGCGCCGCCAACATCGCCGTCTTCTCAAACGCAAAAAACCACCGACGAGACCCCTCCGTACCCCTCCTCGTCCCCCTCGTAAACCCACACCACCTCTCCATCCTCCCCCACCAACGCTCCCTCCACACTCCCCCCCTCCAAAAAGGCTTCATAGTCACAAACGCAAACTGCTCCACAACAGCCCTCGTCGTCCCTCTCTCCGCTCTCCAATCCCGCTTCGGCCCAATCGATCAAGTCATCGTTACTACTATGCAAGCTATTTCAGGCGCTGGATATCCCGGTGTTAGCGCTATTGATATACTTGATAATGTCGTTCCGTATATCTCGGGAGAGGAGGAGAAGATGGAATGGGAGACTTTGAAGATCCTTGGAGGGATCGCAGAGGATGGGAAATCCTTTGATAACCATTCGGCCCATCCTATCAAGGTCTCGGCGTCATGTAATCGTGTACCGGTACACACGGGACATATAATGACCGCCTCCGTCAAATTCGCTAAACACCCTCCACCGAGCATCGACGAAGTCCTAAAAGCATTCGACGAATACGTCCCTCCCTACCTCCCCCAATCTCATCCCTCATTCAACGCCTCCGCTTCCGATCTTTCGAAAATCATCCCTACCGCTCCGCCCAAAGCGATTCATATACATACTACTCCTAATCGTCCTCAGCCGCTTTTGGATCGACATCTTGATAAAGGCGCTTCGGTTAGCGTTGGGAGAGTGAGGGAATGTGGGGTTTTGGATGTCAAGTTTGTTGTGTTGGGGAATAATGTTGCGATTGGCGCGGCGACGAGTAGTGTGATCAATGCGGAGATCGCATTGGCCAGAGGCTACATATAGAGAGGAGTGAGGTACACTCAAACTGGGGATTTGGGGATTAACAGAATGTAAATACTTGTTCTACTAGATTACGGGAATTTCTTGTAGACTCGAAACTAAAATTGAGATGTACATGTATGCATTACGACTTTCTGATTTTATTTTGAAACTTGACTCGACGAGAAAGCGATGTGATACACATGCTTCTCATTTTCATTCGTGTCCTGGATGGCATACAAACTAGCTTCCGAATTAAATTGTACGTGGTAGTGCGTCCAACCCATTATCCACCGTAGTCGCCGCTCAGGTTCACCAACTACGTTCCGGTATTAACAAACCTCTCTACCAGAGCAGTCCACCACCCACTCGTATCACTCCTCGCAATACTCAACTGCTCCCACCGACTCTCACTATTTTCATCGACAACTCGTCTCATCTCGTAGCGTCCCCCCGTAGGTGCCAAAGAAGATACGAATACCGACCCGAGATTCGGACATTTACATGTCTCCATTATCGTATCGATGAATTTCTGAGAAGCGCGGCTTGATGACTCGAGATCTACAGCGACAGCTTCAAGATGCAGGAGTTTATTGAGAACTCGGACTAGTGCTGTACCCTACATTTCAAGCGCGTGAGTTACGGAAGAATTATGTATAGAGAGGACATACGACGAAACGACTGCGATTGTCAGCTCCGAATTCGATCCCACTTAGAAGTCTGAGTTGGGGTACTCCATCGAGTATCATCATCAGCTCTGAATTGAGAGCACTGTTGATCTCCGGGATATGCAGCGCAAGGATACTCCGTGCATGCGGTCTCCAGAATTGCAAAGAGAAAGGATCATAAGAAATGATCCTCAAAGCCTTCAATGGATGACGACGAAGGACTAGAGGAGATGTCTCCCAATCTGATTCCAGCGAGACGAGATTTCGAAGATGATCTGGAGAAGTGATGAGGCTCGTATGATGGGGTGCGCGAAGTTTTATGAAGAGATGACGGAGGGAAGATTGATGTTTCAGGAAAGACGTATGTTCAGGCCGGAGAGTCAATGAACATCGAAACGATGTGAGGATATCGTGCGGAAGTGTGTTCTCCAGGAGCTCGAACATCGAATGGTCCACCAAAGCTTTCGAAAGCCCCAATTTATCCGAGCGATGTCTCAACGTCAAAGCCCTCAAATTCACCAAGAGCTCAAAAGGCGGCACGACCTTCCTCGGACTCCTCAAATGATACCATTCGTCCCACTTCTCCACCCCACCTACATCCCAAATCGTGAGGTCTTCCACGATATACGCCATACGCTTTCGAAGGACTTTAAAGACTTTATGAGCCGTTTGAGTATTATCGGCCACGTGGATCCGACGATACATGATTCGTTCGGATTCGAGTTGGAAGGCTCGGCATGTTTGGGAGAGGTTGGAGAGTGCTGGGTAGCTTTTGCTGTTTGAGTGATAGAGGGATAGTCCTAGGTACTCGACGATGGGCCTGTATAATTCGGGAGGCAGCCGCACGAGATTTGAGGCGTCCATAGGAGTTTGGGATGGGGATCTGGTGGGTTGTCCAGATAACGAGAGTACGATCAGGACTCGGATGAGAGTCTCAGCTCAGGCGAATTTGTAATGGTCCGGCGTCGTCGCTGGTGAGTCGATATGGAGGGCAGTGCAACACAACCAAGCTGAGGCTCTCCGAGTTCGAAAAGAGTTAGGAGGGGAGAATGACCATGCTTCTGAACGAGTCGACTATCGAAGCCCTAACACCAGTTGTCCCTGAAAGAGGCGACATCCTCGCCGTCGGAATGCGTCATGGCGCCAGGAACTCCGACCACCAAGACAGAAATCAGGGAGAAAACCAAGAAATTAATTCTAAACCTAGGATACTTCTGCAGTACGTAGTGTCATGTTACAGGAAAATAAAAAAGATGAGCGAGCCCAGAAGATGACTTGAGAGATGAGAATATAAATTAGCGCGCCGACATGAGGAACGGGCTCGATAACCTGGGAGAAAAGAATGTCCTCATCCTGACTGCCACATTGTTCAGGCTTTCGTCCTAAGCTCCACCGTCCTGTTGATCAGGTTCATCATGTTTCCGCCGTTGGGAATCATGTTTCCTTGAGCATCGGGCTCTTCAAGACCACACCACTCGCCGTTGTTGACGCATAAGATCTTCATCTTCTCGTGATAATCGAGGCTGTTCAGGAGCTTGGGAGTGATCAGGAAGTATTGGCCACTGTCCTTGGTACATGTAACGGCGACTAGCTCGCCGTGCACAGCGCGTTCAGCACGTGCGTCCATGCCCTACACTCATTCAATACGCGTGTACGTGACTTGGTGTACAAAGACGCACCTGGTTGATTTCGTCGACGAGCGAGAATGGAGCTCGAGCCAGAGAAGTCAGACTCATCAAATAGAGGATTGTCGTCAACGATCGTTCCTGGAGGCGAAGTGAGCGGTCGCTGAGGGGAGACGGTTGGGACTTACACCACCAGACTGTCTCTGCGCAGTGAGCAATTGAAGCTTTTCGTTGTCACGGAATTTCACGAGAATATCGATCGCCCATTTCTCGTAATCCTCGTTTTCAGAGATCCGTACTTCTCCAGCACAGCCGATGCCTAGACATTCGACGTCGAGTACAGCAGCAACGTAACCTGATTACACTCACGGTCGAAGGCAGCAGAGAACTTTTCGTTGATACTGTCCACCAACTCTTGCAGAGCAGGCAACCACTCGGCCTACAGGGGAATGTTAGGAATATATCGGCGTTGAAAAAGCGGCCTTACTTTGGCGGTATTGATGTTCTTCTCGATTCTGAGATAGGCACGCTCTTTCTTCTCGATCTTCTCATTGAGAGACTCGATCTAACAAGACGGTCGGTGAGCGGTGAGCCTGGAAATAGATAAATAATTGCATACCTCGCGTTCTCTATTCTCGAACGTCCTGATGACATCGGCGTTGGTCGCGAGGTTCAGCCCCAGCTGGGATTTTAACTCGGCCAACTTGTTATGCAACTCGTCAAGAGTGATCTGCTCGAGCGTCTTCGATTTGCCGGTCAGGAAACGTAACCGTACGGTCTCGAAAGACTGTACCTGTTCCATTTCCTTCATTCTGTCGGAAATTGGCTCCGGAGCTGCTTCAAACATCGCAGACGTTTGATCGAGCAGGACTTGGGCTTCGTCTTTCGCGATTGTACAAGCATCCTTTGCTGAGAGGATAGGTCAGGAAGAGTACGACGAGACGAAGGAAGTCCGATACCTTCGTCAAGGGCCGTGCACGCATCTGTGTACTTGCGATCATGAGTTGCGATGAGGGCTTCGATCGCCACAAGATTTGCTTTCACTTGTGCACCCATAAGGCCGACCTCGGTAGACTTCTTAGATTCGACGATGAGTTGCTCGACGATGCTCTTTGGTTGAGCAGTTAGCAGTGAGCGTAATGTTTCGATCACCTGCGCACCTTGTACTTGTGAACGAGTTCGATCTTCTTGACGCCTATATTCTGCAGTTTGGCTTTAATCTGTTGAGCTTCTTGTTCTGAAGAAGGAGCCTTGAGTTCAATTTCCAGCTTCCCACGAATCTGGCCTGTGCTTTGCTTAGCCTTTTCGAGGGAGACGGAACTATGCACTACGCACCAAGCTTGATCTCGTTCTTTTTGTAATCTTCTTGTACCTTCTTAGCGGCTTCAAACCGAGCTTTGATTTCTCTCTGCAAGGACTTGAGGAACAGCATTCAATGCGATAAAGCCTTCACTGACGATATGCTCCTCGTAGCCGGCGCATTGTGCTCTCAGCTCCTGCTCCTCAGCGTTCAACGTTTGGCTTCTCTCCTCACACTCCATTTGAATGCGGCGCTGTGCCGCGATTCGATCCTCGTACTGCTTTTTAGCGGCAAGGTCAACTGGGTAGAAAGTCAATTTCATTTAAGAGAAAGCACATCGGGACCAATACCAGTGCCAGCAGCGAGATTGCGAGCCTGTCGCATTACGTTGGTGCTCGTTTGGGCCAGACGTTGCCCATATTGTGATTTGCTGGCTCTCATGATGGTTCTGCCAGCAATATAGGTTGCACCCCTTACTCGCCCTTGCGCATCGGCTCGAAGAACCATTTCCGTGGCTAGGTTCAAGTCGATATTAGGATTCAAAGATATTGCCTTTAGGCAAAGAATCAGCGCAATTATCAGGTTTGAAGAACTGCAATACCGTTCGGTGCATCTGAAGCTCTGTGCACAGATAGTATTTCATACCCTCTGGACATTGAACAAATTCGAGAGCATAACCATCGAAACCCACTTGGTGCATCTACTTTGTGTGAGAGAAGAACACACCTCAAATTGTAGAACACACCTCATGTGGGTTCATGGGCCGGTCAGTTACTGGCTCCGGTGCTTTATACCAGACATTAATTCTTCCCTTGTGCCCAAGAGCTTCACTACTATCGTTGATGACATGATTGAGTTTCCTGTAATCCTCGTCGCATTGGGCCACGAAAGTCTGCCAGAAGATATCAGACGTTGAGGTATGTCAAGAAGAGAAAGCATGATTCACGCGGAATTGAGAAGCACCGAAGCAGGATTCCACGGCATCAGTATATCGGGAATCGGGCACAGAAACCGAGAGGATAGGGGGTTCAAAGATTTCCATGCGGAACTGGTTACGGTTATGACGGAGCCATTCTACAGCATCAGCGCATCCATGATCCCATTTCCGGAGTTTTTCCAGTTTCTGGTGATCCACGCTATCCAGCTTCCTAAGCCTAGAGACCGCACTTAAACACGAGAAGCAAAATATTGTTTTGGAAACCTTACTCGAGATTGATGCGGTTGATTTCGCTGCTGGCGGCTGCTTCCGCGTCGATGTTCGCCCTCTGGTCAAATTGGATGCGATCCAAGGACGCCCCGGCATCTTGCATCGGAATGCGATATTTATCCTGATCGAAGAAGGCATTAATAGATTGTCAATGGTTTTAACGTCAAACATACGCGCTCGTTCTTAATTTCGTCCAAATCCTCGAAGTCAGGAGGGTTTGCAACCTTGTCTTCGAGAGCTGCGATTTCCTTCGTAAGTCCGACAATTCTTCCCTGGCGAGCCTTTTCGTTTCGCTTCAACACTTTGAGCCGGGATTCAGCAGAATCTGCATCCGATTCCTGCAAGACTGGTCAGAAAATGTACAAGACTCGGAAGGGAACGCTGCGAACCAGTCTGTCGCTTTGCTCGCGCAAGTCTCGCAAACCATTGCCCAGCGACTGTATGGCTTTCTTGTACTTCTGACGCTTGGCCTGATAATCTTGTTGGGCAGTCCGCAACGTGCTAGAGAAAGGATTGTGTGCGATCAACAAGTGGAGGAGATTCAAAGCAGTGGGGCTTACTCGCGAAAGTCGGTGAGCGGCTTGTTGCGCTCTTTCAGTTGCTTCACTAATGCTTTTTGTTTGTTGACTTCCTTTTTGAGCTTCTGATAGTGTTCTTTGGCATTCTGGAACGTCTTGGAAACGACTAAGAGCTCGTAAAGTTGTATCTAGAGGAAAGGGGTCAGTCACAGCCGGATCAACGCTGGTCTCCAGTCACCTCTTCTTGCAGTTGAACCCTCTGCTTGTATTGCTCCACCTCGTGTTTTAACTTGTCATTCTTCTGTTGAAGGAGGTCTCTGTCTTGACGATCCGATTGTAAAGCCTGGAAGAAAGACGCTAATGAGTAATTGGAAAGCTTGATAGTTGAGTTTCAGAAGATATTTGACCTTCTGCGCAGCTGCGAGTTCTTTTCCCGCTTCAATCAGAGTCTGATGCCACTCAGTCAAATGAGGATCTCCTGCTACATTTTGCGTTTCCTTAAGTAGCTGCTGCGGGGTCATACGCGCGAACTCCGAGACTTTATCTTGTGGTAAGAAGGAGCTAAGGAAGGAGAGAATCAGTGACGTCGGTCTGAGACTGAGCCAAAGTGATTTACCAGAGATTGTCGCAGGATGCATTCAACTTCTTGACTGCTGCAGCGACTACCTTTGCGGTGGCATGTTGACCGTTCAACTCAAAGGTAGACCCTCGACTAGTGCTTTGAAGAAGTCGGCGGACGATGGTGTTGCCTTCTCCTGGCGGCCCTTTCAATTCGATCTCGATGAAACCGTCCGGACATCCATGCTTGACAAAGGCACTCAGTTCGGACGCTCGACCGAGCAACTGCGCACAAGTCATGAGAAAGATCAACCCGACAGCGTTGAGATAAGCTTACAGAAGGACTGTGGCCAAGACCAATACAGAGAGCACACGCCAGGGATGACTTTCCCGTTCCATTAGGACCAAGAATCATGTTAAGATGGGGGCCCGGTCGAAATTCGACATCGTCATATGTCACGAAGTTGTGTAATTTCATGCGTACGATGGATCCTGCAACGAATCTGGAAACAAGTTATTGAGACGCTACCTCAGATAAGAGAAAGGCCAGTACCCATCTACGTCGCGTACAAACACGGAAGGTCTCGGTGGTCTACTTGTCCCCGCTGCTGGTTCCTCATCGTTGCCCTCCTCCCCGTGCATATCGCCTCCTGTTCCTGCAGATCCATTTTCTTGTGTGTCGTCGTCTGCAGGGGTGCCGTTACTACGGGGCGTCTGTTGGGTCCCGTCTTCGAAGACAGCTTCGGGTTCTTCTAGAGCCTCGTGTTCCTCTTGGATAATTGGCTTTCGGTCGGTCTGCGTGCCCCCGGTTCCCTGTTCTCGATGCCTGCGAACCATGATGAATGTGGGCAAGACAAAGGTACGCAGAGCGCGTTGTTTCGCGTTGTTGTTGCGACGCGAATTCTTTACGGCAGGTCCGGCCCAACCTCAGTCATGCGTAAAATTCCCCAAGAATAACCCGGAATCTACACTATGGGCATTACACCACGACGATACAGTACAGGCAAGGACTGATGAGAAACGAGAAGGTAAGGAGATGGCAATGTGTCGTCTAAAGAATTACGTTCAGCCGACTCCCATCAGCCGCTTTAAGCCCTGGGAGGGAATGCGACGATGGAAGTGCCGGCAAAAGATGACGAATGGTGAATTATTATTCGCGTGATGATACGCCGTATTTAGGCAGGTAGCTTTAGCCCATACAGCACCTTATACACGCGTAGCATAGAGATCGAGCTGTTAGAGGGCAGAGAGTTCAGAAACTTCACAGGCGACCTCGAGGTAGAGCGATTCGATATTCCTGCTGGCCGGAGAAAATGACGACCTTGCATACCACGAAAAGATTGCGTAATAACAAAGCTGCCATTGCGACCCCCCTGTCGTTGCAAAAACCAGCGAAACACTCGTTGAAAATATGGTTGAGTACACGCAGTAAGTGGGTCAGACGAAGGTGGTACCGGTACGGCAAATCCCGCTCTGGTTCTCCTCTGTCATCATCCTTTAGCCTTCGAGCTCCGGCAAGATTTTTTGGCGGTTCACCGCTACTACGACTATCTTTCAGAGTCGCCGTCGATTGCGGTCCTATAATGGATCTATCCTCACGCCCACTTGCTTCAAGAATATCAGGCGTTGGGCGTTACGGATCCTTGTTGGACTCTTCCCGTCGTGTCTCTAACTGGTTCGTCCCTGAATAAAAGTTCACGGCCATAGTGGATCAAATCCTTTGAGTATTTCGAAAAAAAAATACATCTGTGCTCGTACATGAAATGCCCTCCTGCAACCCAACTGATACGGTACAAGGGCTAAAATTGATCGATGAGTCATCTAGTTTATCCAAGTCACCTGTTATGCTATGTGATTCTTTGGTCCCGTTAGTCCGAGACATCCTGTTTCATCATGGAATGAATCAATACAGAACCCCTCTGCAAATAATGTCAATGTTCACCTTTCATCTCCTCTCTGATGGCCGTGTCTTTCTCTCGCCGTCGAGACCTGTTTCCTTCCTACATTGTAAATCGATTCTCTCCGGTGACGCTGTTGCTACTTTCCGAAAATAATAATCCTTGAGCTTGGGGAGTTCAGGACATGGATTCTTTCGAAGATTGTCCATCCATCCCTGCATTGTTTCATCACAACTCCTTGTCTGGAACACAAATCGAGAGAGTGTATTGTGACCCATCAAGAAGTTTGCCAAGTGCTTCTTGCCAATGCCGTCTTTCGATTCATCTGAGATGATGAGCACATGCAAGTCCGGGCAGAGCTTTGTGAGCTTTGTGAGAGGTATATCGCCATCGGTGCTGAGATGCAGTCTTGTGACTGTAGTTCCGTGAGCTCTCAAAATCTTGTTGTTAACCAAATTGTTGGCCCCCAGGCTGATGCTACGGAGACGACCGAACTTCCAAGAAGCCATCAGGTCGTAGAGAGTAGTTTGGCTGCGACCATGGACGCTCAACTCTCTGACATTCTCGAGTATCAAAGGTTGAACTGAGGGCGGCGGGAGATTTACGAGAGGGAAGTAAAACCCTTGATCGGGATTTGTGAATACCCACTTAGTAGGCGGATATGGCGCAGTAGAAAAATGCAGGGATGTCAAGTTCGGACATAAATGAAGAGCATGCAAGGCGAAGGATTCAAACAAACGACCGTAATCCACGGTGTATTGTTTGTCTACCAATCGCCTTCGACGTTCTTCTCTTTCGTGACAGTCCACGAATTCGATACTTTTGACAAAGGTGCCCCTGCGTTCAGGCTTTACGGATCTGTCCGTAGGTAATGCTTTGTCTAGATTGCCAACAAGAACCCGCGATGCATGGGTGTTGCGGATGAGTAAATGCTGATAGAGGAGGGGGAGCGCCTTTTCTGCAAAATCGCGACAAGTCAAGCTCAATGCCAGGCCTACTTGGTACATATCGAGTAGGTCCTGTAAACGAGAGTTATGTCTGCGTCAGGAATCCTTTGTCTTGCATGTAACAATGTAAAATGCGAACTGACCTAGCGTCATGCCAATCCGATCTATCGAACAATTTGGACCGATTGTTATCTGCTGATATAGTACTACTCCAAGACTTTTCCGACACGGGCAACAATAGGGCATAAAGAAAAATCATTCGGAGAACCTCTGAAGGAAGTAACTGTCCATAATCGTCTGGAGGTGGAGATGGGATATATCGTGGAACTGGGACCCTCTTCATTCGTTGCGGTACTCTGGTGCACATCTCAGGAGGTTGTAACGAGGTACAAGTGAGGGACTCACGATGCCATCGCGTGCTGAGAATCACTAATTTGGTCTCAGGGCGCGCGTACTCTTCCACTCAGCCTCGTGGTGTAGCCGTGTTGGCGCGTGCTGATGCTTGTTCCAGCAACTTATGGAGATTATTGACCAGTTGAGAAGGCCCTGTTCTTTGTGTATTGACGAAGAGAGAAGCAATGAAAATAAACAAAGGCCAGTTTCCGAATTCCGCTACGGAACCAGTTCTCGCACTAGCCTTGGTTAAGCTTATCGAACAGTACTAGTTAACACGTGGATATTGATCTCGCGAACCATTCCCTTAATTCCAAAAACTCTCGATGGCCATGTTCCAAGGCTCGACACTAAATTTAAAGAAGAGCGAATACAGCTTTTTTGAGCAACTTTCTTCATAGAATCAGAGGTTCATTACGCGTAGATCCATTCAATTTCTGCAAGACGAGATTTCGGTTGGTCTCCTGGAGCTAAATCAGATTACCGTTTCTGATATCCAATCTCTGCCTAGAAGCGTCCTATGCTTGAGCACTTTTATGAGGGGTGTCAAGAAAAGTCACGAAGCGTCACGCTAGAGGTCGTCACGCAGTTTCGGGAATATACGGGTTTCCAATGCCTCCGACTAGGGCCGGCTCCCCGCGTATAAGCGCACAAGCCGTTGCTGGTCATATTTATATGCATGTAACGTGTCCATATTTTTGGAAAGTACTGCACCAGTTGACCCTAAAAATTTGTTGATATATGATAATCATTTTCAACGGTTTTTGTCCATTGATCATGCTGGCGCTGGATCGAGATCGACGGAGCAGTCACTGCCTGACCTAGCGATTAATGGAACGCCAGGTAGACCACTGTTCTCGCGAAGGACAACATGACGGTCAGACACAAATACTTCTCGCCGTCAGAAGAAGGGATTATGGCCGTGCTTTTTTCGGAGGGGATCAAAGGCTCAACCCAAAACATGAGTTTTCCCCCCATGAAACATCAGCACGAAAATAGGACGGAGGAAAATTGATACCAACCGTTTACCTAATCCCCAGGACCCTCGCGAACAGGTAGCATGTTACTGTCAGGACCCCAAAATTCAGATCGAGACGGTGCATTATATTTGAACGTGTCAGTCGAGCTCCCCAGCGGAACAGGGGTTACAGAGATCCGCTGGCCAGCGGTGCCAGTGACGTGGTGCCAACCTGATCGCAAAGCTCCATAAAGCGAAACGTCATCAGTCCAATAATCATCGGGATATACCCAGGGATGATAGTTGATCTCGTTTGAGCCACAGATTCTTCGGAGCTGGCCAAATGCTACATTTTGCTTGGGTGAGATCATCGGATGCTGCACTGAAGTAAAAATCGCACGAGGACCATGAGAAAAGACAGGATACTTAAGTAGGGATTAGAAGACCTCGGCCTGAGGCCTCCTCGAGATGTTCGCAATGCATGAACAAGCCTGCCGGAGGGTGGGCATGTTCTTGTGATATAGTCGTGCTGTCTCGTTCCTGGGAGGTAAGATTTTGACGGAGAGTAGAAATGAGAGCATTTAAAAGCCTATGGCAGAAACGCACTCGAAGTCCTTGAGCATGGCGCTATATGAATCGTGGGATCGTAGGGCCGTAGGCTCTAGGACAAGGCTTTGTGCTGTATTCTTTTATTAGTTTATTTTCTGTTCACCGAAATACCGGAAGAAAGAGTCAGAGCATATTAATATGCTCATCCAAAAATTCACCATGGCCGTCTCCTTCGGACAGAGGAAACTGAGAAAGCTCATTTCGGCTTGCTCGCCGGATGCGCCTGTGAGACACTGAGACGTATCTTTGATGTTAGAGATGGCTGTACGCGATAACGACAAAAACGTTCACTTATCTAAAGCTCACATGTATCCGGTGGTTCTGTCGTCGAGTAGTAGGCATGCTCACAAGGACGTCTTGAGAATAGTCAGAAAAATCGGACATGAATGCTTAGACTCAAACGCGAGCGGCAATCTCCGACATGTGATTTCCGATCCTGCGGTTGACGTCCACGCTCAGGCTACGGGCCATGATGCATGATACATGATAGCTGCATCCGCTTTAAGTCTGTCGACTTGCATGTTGTCTAAAACAGCGCTGACAGCGTCCTCAATGTGAGTCAATCTCTCCATCATCTCAAGTTTAAATCTGTGTCACCGTCATGAAGCTAAAAGCTTGATCCCCTTATAGGGAGATTAGGGACGGACTCTGATCTCAGAAGCGACACGGAGACGGGATGCCTTTTGAGGTTTCCCGTTATCTTAGATGTCCACATCAACCAATGATAACATTCCATTTCCAGGGAAAAAGCCACTGGCAATCGGGCTTTCGGGCCAAATATGCACTACCCCAGAAGGCGGAGTCCCAAACGAGATACGAGCCTCCCGACCTTGCAGCGATAGGACGGCGTCAAGATAGACACGATACCCTTCGGGAGTACGCTCTTTCTCCATAACCATGGAACTCATCGTATTCACCTCTGAGAACGTCGTTTTACCAGATCATGAAGGCCCTGTTGCCGCAACGATAGAGGTCAATCGAGAGACTGGCAAGATTGTC
Organism: Sistotremastrum suecicum HHB10207 ss-3; assembly: GCA_001632355.1. Classification (NCBI taxonomy): domain Eukaryota; kingdom Fungi; phylum Basidiomycota; class Agaricomycetes; order Sistotremastrales; family Sistotremastraceae; genus Sistotremastrum; species Sistotremastrum suecicum. Next base: position 82,480 of record KV428082.1, on the reverse strand, counting down.
AGAATCTTGTTGGGAAGATCGACCCGATACGACTATAGAAGCTTATCGGACGACCAATGGGTTGATGCAGGGAGCCTCTACCTCCTCCCCGGACTCGTCGAGTATGTCTTCGGCAATTTCTCCTCTTTGTCTTTGGTTCAACGGAAGCTTATCTGCTGATACAGTGCTCACGTTCACCTCAACGAGCCTGGCCGGACAGAATGGGAAGGCTTCTGGACCGGCACACGAGCCGCGGCCTCTGGCGGCGTGACGACAGTCGTGGATATGCCATTGAACTCCATCCCTCCCACAACTACGGTCGAGAATCTAGAGCTCAAGAGGCAAGCCGCCGAAGGGCAATGTTGGGTTGATGTCGCATTCTGGGGCGGAATTATTCCCGGCAACCAGGTGTGTTTCAACGAATGAACGTAGATCCCACATGCTAATTGCGCATATTCCTAAACAGGAGCACTTGATACCCCTTCTAGATAACGGAGTCAAAGGTTTCAAGTGCTTCATGATTGAGAGCGGTGTCGAAGTGAGTAGATACCAAAGACACGGTCTAATATAGACTCAATGATTTGGCTAGGAATTTCCCTGTGTAACAGACGAGGACATCGCGCTCGCTTTCGAGACGCTCAAGGTTCGTCATGCCGAGTTACCGACGATTTAGCGCTCCCTGACTTCTTTATGCAGGACCGCTCTACTGTTGTCCTGTTCCACGCAGAGCTCGAATCCCCTACTACTCCAATACCCGCCCCTCACGATCCCTCCCCTACTACATTCCATTTCCAAGATCCTACTCATTACACGACCTTCCTCTCCTCACGTCCTCCGCATCTAGAGACTAATGCCATCACTCTCCTAACCTCCTTACAAGAACCTTTCCCTAATATTCGCACTCATATCGTCCACCTCTCTGCCGCCGACGCCATCCCCATCGTTGTAACCGCGAAGAGCCCCGTTCCTCCTTCCAAACCATTAAACATGTCCGTCGAGACCTGCTTTCATTATCTATGCCTAGAAGCCGACTCTATACCGGATGGCAAGCCTATCTTCAAATGTTGTCCTCCCATCCGACATAAAGAGAACCGAGACCGATTATGGGATGCACTATTGGATGGCACAATATCATGCGTTGTATCGGATCATTCGCCTTGCGTTGCGAGCTTGAAGCATCTGGATGACGGGAATATCATGGATGCTTGGGGCGGGATCAGTTCTCTTGGTTTGGGATTGAGCTTGCTTTGGACAGAAGGACGCCGCAGAAAGATCAAGAATCTGATACGCAATATCATCAGATGGTCCGCGGAGAATACTGCGAAGCATGCTGGCTTAGATCATACGAAGGGGAAATTGGCTCCCGGGATGGACGCTGATATCGTGATTTGGGATCCTCATATGAGGCATACTGTGAGTTACCTCACTTCTTCGACGAGAGCGTCGCTTACGAATCTGGCCCTAGATCACGAAAGAGAAGCTGGGATTCAAGAACAAACTTTCGCCATACGAAGGTCATACCCTGCACGGCCAAGTACGACGGACGTACCTCCGTGGTCAACTTGTCTGGGAGTACGGAGATGGGCCGGAGGTGTCATCGATGAGCGGCAGTCAAGGCTTTGGAGAGCGCAAACCTATTGGTCAATTGCTGTAGATCTATATGTTCGGACGTTTGTCTTAGACCATGCCATGCTTTAGTGCTATGCCTGTTTATGAGTTTTACTATGCTTTCGAATGTTGTACGGTTTATGGAAATGCATGCAACGCTATCTCTTCGTTCATTATCAAATCTGGCTACGAAACCTAGCTTCAATTGCAACAGAACATTTCGCGAACGTCCACCTGTCCGAGAGTCGAGAGACTCGTACGGACATTCTGACTAAAGCGAATACATGATCTAGTCATCCAGCCGACTAGGACGAACCTTATCCTGGAAAGGAGCCAGCAGCTGACGCTCGTGGGTCCACTCCTTGACAGCATCCCAATCCCGACACATATGCACGCTGTCAAAATGTGGAAACATCATCTGCTTGTCCTCGTTCCACTGGAAGACATTTGGCGTAGTGTCTGCATTGCATACTATGTTCTCGCGGAGGATATTAACGCAGTGATCGACGTGGTCAAAGGGAGTGTCGTCGTTTTCCAGAACGGAGTCGAAGAGTCGGGAGGGGCCGTAGCGTTCAGGCAAGAGAGCTTTTCGTATGAGGTTCTATCGCAAGATCAACCTGAGGGCAAAGGATAGCGCGTGTAGGAACAGGCGTACCAAGCAATGAATCTGATGCCACGCATCCAGTTGAACCACATAATGATCATCTCCAGGTATACGCTCCGTCCAATTAGCGATGCGAGATGCCTCTTCTTTGCTGATACGAGACATGCCCACTGGATAGCATTAGCTACTTTCTTTGCTTCGTAAACGGACTTACCTGGATACAACGAGTTCCAGGCTTCGTCGGTTTCATCTGTGGGAGGACCATGATACTTGCTCAAAGCCCCTAGTTTTGCAAATGTTCTGAGTTCATATTTGATAACGTGCTGAGCCGGTGCTGTAGCTGGGGTGAGATGGAAGGTGACGAGGTTGGAACAACTGACAGTAGGGCTCAGTGATGCCATTCGGGTTCTCAGCGAGAGACAGGGACCGCGCCAGATGTGTGCCTAGCGTCGCAGACGCCAGGAAGAGCACGTTCAGCGATAGGGAAGCAACAAAGGCGATTATCTCAAGTCTTCGGCGCCATCGAGAGAATCGGACGGGGGCTCGACGTGGCCGCTCATCAAATGTCGGTTCTTCTTCTTTATCATGATCTTCAGTAGACGAGGCAAACTGAGTGCTAGACCGCGACAACAGTGGGCGGGAGTCTACATCCATGACTGCAGTATCGATGAACTTGTAGCGATTGCCAGTGAATCACATTCCTCCATAGCTTTCAATGCGGGGATACTATTAGTTTCAGAAAGGAAACCAATCCTCTGGTCTCAGAAAGCCCGGTGGGGAATTTGAGATGCAATCATGACCATCAGCGCTTGAAAGTGTGTTGCCCACAGATTCTCGGATAACAAGCTCGGAGAAATTGAGTCTGAGGTTCCGAGTATTAGAGAGGCGCGATGTACATGGGCATGAGCTTTCAATGTGCCAGACAAAGGTCCTAACTGTCGTCAGTGATATCCTGGGGAGGAGGTGGCGAGCGGATGAACTCAGGCTCCAGTTGCGGGCTCCGGAGTCTTGCTGGCCGACACGCTCTTCTAGTCAATGCGTGCCTCGATGAAGCTGTTTTATCGTACACATCGTGTTCGGTCACATTATTACTAACATAGAGTGACATATCTTGATGCCTTTATTTTGACAAGAAATGATCGCAGGACGCGAATTTCGTATGAGCTCAAGATTTACATTCTTCTTCTGTCCTTCATTCCCAGACATACTCCACCGACGCCGGTAATGGTACCCCTTGAAGCGCTTTTTGCATGTTTCTGTTGAAGAAACTCAATCCGCCGCCATACCACATCTCATGTACTATGGAGAATCAATTTCAGCGAATAAATTTGGAGGCTGATAGCAGAACACGCACACCACCAAGCGCCACGAAGCCAACGTTCGGCCAATAGCTGTTCAGATACGCTGACGAAACTGGCGGATATGTGAATGGCGATCACCACTAGACTGCGGAATGGAACTTCGGTAGGCAAGCGGCCCTTCGAAAAGGGGAGGACGCGGGCAACCTTCTTCTGTGTCTTTCCAGAAGCGAGTTGGGTTGTCCGACTATCAATGTCTGCGATGCCAGCGGCCTGCAATGCGTCGAATCCGTGTCGGATTGCAGTGAACAGCAGTGGAATATCAACCTTGACATTCGCTTCACGCTCCAAGCACTGCATCACATCGAGGTGGGCGCAGTATAACTCCATGCTGGGTAGTTCTGCCAGCGGGAGGTGCGCCTGAACTATCTTCTGAAGGTAGCCTGTGACCTCTTTGCGAGAACCCCAGCTGTGTTTCCCCATCTCCATCCGGCGATGTTTCTTCTCTACATTCTCCTTGTATAAGTTGTAGATATTCTGCGTCGCTGAGACATGATCTCGTTCCATTGCGCACTTGGAACAGTCACATTCGCAACCGAGTAGAGCCTTGAAAAGCTTCTGCCGAGACTCGAAGTCTTTCCCACAGTATGAGATTGTGACTTCGGAGCCACACTTGATGGCTTGCACGCTGCGAATCAACATCACATCCCCGTAGCATTGCCAGGAGGCATTTGGGATACAGGAGTGATTGAATAGCGAAGGCATGACGAATAATGCGGTTGGGCCTTTGAATGGATTTTCGATGAGAGGGGAGTTACGTTCGTCGGTATCCGGCGCGAAAGAATTGTGGGACAAAACTTGCTCAAGTCGACAGACATCGATGTCCCTTTGGAAATACGGCTCTATAGGAGCGGAGGGAATTTCTTGTGAGCTCGGAATGGTGTTTGGAGGCGGTGGGAATGATGGTCCGGCGTACAGCGCATTGATTGTGTCCGTGTCAGATGCATTCCCCATCAACTGAGTGGTAATTTTGTGCAAAACGGCGACTTTGGTAGCTGTCATCATCTTGGATGCCTGAAAATCAACGACCAGCAAGGTCTCGTCTTTGTCCATCTCTTCATCGAATGCTGCGGCGAACGCTTTGGATACGAGCTACGATAATCAATCATGAATGATCTGCATGGCGACCTCGAGAGATGAAGACACCCACCAAAAGTTCCCCACATTGAATATCACGAGATGCTATAATCCGTCTACCTCCTCCTCGAGCGGAAGCCGAGTCAACTCGAATAGCGGCACTGGTCCAGTCTGCGACATCGATATCCCGGTTCAGGGATTCTCGAGCCTCGAGTAAGCTGATCATCGATACTTTCCCAGTTTCAGCCTCATGTAAACGCTCCTTGCATTGCGCGATGCGCGATTCCTTTTCCGCACCAGCCTCTAGGGATTGAAAGCGCGCAAGTGCTTTGTCGTATTGTTGCCGTCCATACTCGGCACAAGCAGCGCGAAATGTCGCTTTCTCGCGAATTGCAGGGGATAAATCCATCCGGGACAGCACATGACTGGCATCGGCGATGGCTGCCCCGAACCATCGGAGCTTGATATACGCTTGGGCGCGGTTTAAGTGCAGGGAATGGAGTGTGGGATCATTCCGAAGACCTCTTGACCATGCTCGAGCGGCAAGTAGAAAGTGGCCTTTCTGGAATAGGTTATTGCCTATTATCCGAAAGTCGTCTGCAGCGGTCGAAAGACCACGGGTGATTCTTGCTGGGGTCTTCCAGCTTTTATTCTGCAATAAAGGATCGGTGGCATCTAAGAAGACGAGATCGGAAGGAGAATCAATCCGGAGGAAGCGGGTGGTGAGCGATCCGTCGAGTTTCGCCCATGGCTCTCGTATGAGGAAGATTTGACCCTCGGGTATGTAAGCCTTCAGAATAGCCTCATCCGAAATCTGAAACAATCCAGGGAGATTGTATATCGAAGCCGTGATCACATCGCCCATCCTATCCTCGAGGTACAGATTGATCGCAACCATTCTAGCTGAATACTCATAAACGAATGTTCAAGAAACAACGAGAAGCGCCTACTAGCAGGAAGAAAGGTACGGCATAACAGATATCTCCCCTAAGACAAATGTCAAGCATTTGACGGTAGGAGAGGCTTTGGCTTACTTTGTGTCTGTGAGGAGCCAATAAGTTTCGAAGATGCACTGGAATGATACACTGAAATGAAAGACTGAAGAAAACCCGGCGTGGTGACCTCGTACCTTCCTGCAGTTTTGAGACCGAGGTATGAGACGACTCGGGCGACTGACCCATGGTCATCGTGCGCATACCCAATTTACCACCCAAAGCCTTGGCATTGTTGGCCAAAAGACCCTGATAAGTAGCGTTCAATTGACTGCGGGTTGGTAGGATGATCGGGAGCGGGGGGATGGTCTTTTCAAGAGCCCATTTTGCGCGCTGCGACTTGATCCACTGTGTATGGAACTCTTGGGGGACGAGTCAGGTCACTTTATAGTTGAAAAGAGAAGCTCTGGCACTCACCTGCCTGGCGCATCTCAGTAGACATGGTGTTAATCGACAGCGGCGGGATTGCAACTTGATCAAAGTGATGGTAGAGAGCAAGGTCCTAGGAGACTTCCGTCCTAGGAGACGAGGACGCCCATGGCACGAGTTGACTCTTTTAAGAGCTGGATTTAGGGATCCGCGCAATTCAATTGTCCTGAAATGGTGACTTATTGACAGGATTAGGAGAACGTTGGAACTCAGAATGACAGAGAATATCATCAGACATTGTAACGATGCATTCAAAGTGTGGATTCTCGCTCAACAGTAAAGACAGCTTTGTGAGAGCCCCGTTGAGACCGAGTTCACCGCAGTCATCGCTCAATAGAAGCAGCAAGTAATGGGCCACTTGCAAGGTAAAGAGTGCGCATCTTGGGGTGTGGGAATGCGAGGGAGGTCGAAGTTGGGGCGATCATTCTGAGACTTGGCCAGCTCGTCTGATCAGGTCACTCAAATGGAGATATCGTTCTTCTGGATTATCTCATGCGACAACGCTTTGAGAGCAGGAATACCACCGTTCATACCCTTGGTGAGAGTATGTACGGGTGTAAATGAACCACGTCAACTTCATGTTGGATCAAGCTTGCAATTTTCGAAGGAGAAGTAACACCTGCTTCCACGAGGTACAAGCGTGTCAGATCTAGACGTGTGTGTTGCCTCAGACAACTCAAGAGACGGCTCAGGATGAGAAAGGGCGGAGATTGAAAATCTCGACCCTAACCCTATCCGCTAATGGTCTACCTGCTACAGTACCGTCAAATCAAGCCATCCTCAACGCAGAAAATACACGCGTACACCGAAGGCTGCATCGAAGGGACTCAGATGTTTGAGGCGCTCGCGTGGGCTAAAGCGTTCCGGGTCCTCATATAATATTCGTCAGCGGACGCGTCGCCGCTTGTTCCCTTCGTCACGACCACTTGTGTCCGTACGACCATTTGGGAGTGCCGCTCTTTCTAAAGCCTGGTTCCGGATCTTCTCGGGTATCTTCTCCCAGTAAACTTCTTCCTTCCTCCCGCCCACTTTCTCGACCTTGATAGCTTGGAGTTTGGAGCCATCTGTCAACGCTTCTCCCGAATCATCCAAAGGACTGGACTGAGCAACGGTCCGTTCAGTGAAGTAGTCACATAATGCATCCGCGTCAGTGGAGGTGTTGAGTCGAACATAGCACTGCAATGCCGAATGAGTCGAGGGAATAACTAGGGTGAAAATACGAACAGTGTCTAAACCCTTTTGGAAATCAACGTAATTAACGCGTTCCTCTCCGTTAGCCACGTCTGCTTGGAAAGCCTTTCCGAGAAGTTTCTTCAGCGTTGTCCTATTTGTCGAGGGGTTCAAATGCTTGACCAGCACCAGACATCCCACGGGGAACCACGACGATGCTGCTGCGCTCTGTTCCGAGACTCCAGGAGTTGAGGGTGTAGGGGCTTCTTTTCGTGAGGATGAAATGGTGGGGGAAATAATCTCGGAGGACTCGGCATGAGCTGCACCTGCGATGATCCCCGATTGATATTTGAGATATTCATCTCTCAAAGTGTCCCACTGCGCTTTAGGTAAAGACCTGAAGCCATGAGACAAAGCCTTTGGATAGGCATCCTGGCTGTCCACTAATGGCATTGGAGAGCCCACCTTCGTCTTCGAAGAGGTATCCCATCTCCACGCCTGATGAAAGTTCTCCATTGGAGATGGGCTCGAAAACACGATAAAGGCGAACCCTTTTGAACGGGGAATTTCGCCATCCGGAGCGTTGCAGCGAGGCGGAAAGGTAATGGATTCAATCTGACGCTCGAAATGATGTCGAAACTGGTCGAGTGTTGGCGGTCGAGACGGGCCGCTCGTCTTGGGAGGGGGTAGTATTGACGACATAAATTTGTAGATGGAGTAAAGAGTGTGTAGAGTCCGTGGAATGTTTTCCTAAGCACGGTCTGACGTGAGCAAAATATTTGATGCAAGAGCTTCAAGCGACGTACAATGTACAGTGTCCGAGATCGCCAGTCCTGCTCTTCCATCGAATACGCGGTTTGACATTTAGCTCCCCACGAAGTCCCTTTTGGACGCAGTTCGAACCCGCCTCCATCTCCTTGTTGATCGACATGGTAACTGGACCAGCCATTGTTTCTGGAGGGTTCCTCGATCCGCATTCGGATTTCAAACTCGGGAAGATGAGCGCGGACGGCTCGACTCAAGTCGCTTTGAGCAGGTTGGAGTTCAAGAGCTTGGAAATAGGGCGAGAGGGAAACGATTCCAGAAAGTGGAACGTCTGTCCAAAGAGGTTAACGATTCATGAAAAGTAGATTGGCATGCGTAAAGTGCACTGAAACTTACATACATCCGTCCGCATCCATAGTCGACGTCAAAAGTTCGGCTAACGGCTGATTGTCCCATAGACTGAAATTCGAGAGAGTCATGCGAAGTAAGAATGCGTATTCATCGTCTGAGTGAGCGACTGAGCGACTGTTAGCTTTCTCTTTGCCCTTGCCACTTGCCGTGGCGGGGCTGGGAGTGACGGGTGATCTTTTGGGACAAAGAGGATCGCCTTCTCTAATCTTGTCAACGGCTGGCCTTGTCACATTGGATTTAGCTGCCTTCTTGGCCACTGCTCTAGGTACGAACATCATAGCGGACGATTGAGTACGGACATAACGGACCGAACTTATCTCAGGCATGAAACACGTGAATGTCACGTTTTTCACTTTTCGAGCGTCATCTGCACGTTTGGTCTGGACTTGTGCGGGTGCAGAAATGGCGCATTTGCAGCCGAAGTGCCTGGTCAGAACACACCTTTCTAGAAATCTTCTATATTCGCTTCTCTTGACATGATCATGATATTGTGCCTTGCATCAGAAAGCTGGTTTCCATCGGTTTCCATCAAGACTGCTTGCAATTGCTATCACTGGCGAATGGCTCAGCATCTGTCCGCTGATTGTACAGCCCATTTTTCTGTCAGAACTTTGCACTGCGCGAACCGCAGTCGCCTTAACTCCAATCCACTTGGCACGTCAGCTTGTGGAAACTCAGGATTGGCTCGAGGCTTTGAGACCCTTGTACTCGACCTCCCAACGTCCTCCGGCACGAGTAAAATTCAACGCGGTTTCTTCCGTTCACTGATGTTCGATCAGGGGTAGAGATCGGCTTCCGAAGTTCGATGAAGACACGCTTCAATGAATCAAGAAACGAGGATTGAATTCCATGATTAACACCGTGTAAACGCCGTTCACTCCATCTGTGAAGAAGACTCAAGTCTCAATAAAGGTAGATATGCGTACCTGGCTCTAATCCTCTTTCGTCGCCCAATTTTCAGTTCCTCACTTCTAAAATTATAGCGCGATCTCACGTTCTTCCAAGGAGTTCTGCGATGGACAGGGTACTGGAGCACTCGAGCCCTTTACAGCCCCTGGCGCGGCGATACATCGACCAAGTTGACTGGCCATTGCTCCACTAGTGCGCTACCCGGCGCCCGGCAGCGTCAGGTGTGGGCATTTCTTCATCAAATACAGACAACGGCAACGAAACGGCATCAAATAAACTTGGCATGAGCCATGTCAGGCAATAATAAACGACACTAACTTTGCGCGTGGGTTCGTAGACAATGACGATATGGACAAGCCGATGGATGAGTGCGAAGTCCAACACTAACGGCATCTCGGGAGGATCCTACCTGTCACCTGATTGCCAGCGACAAGATCCAGAGAAGCCGGAGTTCCATGCACTGTCTGGTCGCAATACTGCGATCATGCCCTTTGCTTCGACAATAAAGAATCTGGAACATTACTGCGCCTGTATTGCCTGGTCACTGCGCCTGTCATTCGACCCAGGGCGCCGTATAGGAGACTAGCGTTCAGAAGTACCTCTGTGCTGGGGTCGACATGGTTCGCCGCTTCGTGTGGGAGGAAACAAGCAGAAACGGAATGCTGTGATGGCATAGAATCCGGGTGAAATCACTAACGTGGAAGTGACTAGACGCTGGATCCTATGACCACACTGTTGGAATGTGGCGACTGGATCCATATGAGATGTCGAGATGAAGCCTGGGTGCGACTGTACCCATATTATGGTCAAAGAGTTTGTGCAACGACAGAAAATTAGGTGAAGCTCGGGCAGCTCGGATTATTTGGTGACGCCAGGGGAACAATGTCGTTTCATCAATGCGCTGAAGGAGGCGAAGGAAGGTCAAGCATGTCGAAGCAAGGAGAGGAGAGTAGTCCGAGTCAAAGGGTATTTGTTGATGTATTTGTCTATGTTTGGTCACCCGCGTTACCCCTAAGGCCAAAAGCCATGGCCCCTTTAAAAAGTAACTTAATGGGCCCCGGATCAGTCCCCTTTCTGTGCTTTCCTATCACCAATCATGTCCGTTCAAATAATGCCCCTGCCTACCCCAATCCACTCCCGTAACTATTCCCCATCAAGCATGCCTTCAGCGTCTCCAACAGCAGTGCCTTACCTGCCCACCGAGCTCGTGCTCGAGATATTCCGTCTAGGGGCGACAGATACCCCTACTGCTGTAAACCTACTACAGCTATCGTCATGGACCCGCGAGTTCCTCCAGCCATCGCTATATGACACTGTTCTCCTGAATACGTGGTCGCGCGTGGACCTGTTCCGACTCGCTCTCAATCATGAAGCGAAAGGTCAACTGCGTCGCCAATCAGGCACTGACTTTGTCAAGAAGCTGTCTATCGACGTCGGGGAGTATCCTATCAAAGATATTCTCAACGACTGTCGTAGACTCAGATCCCTTGTCGTCTCGACACATCCTTTCCACGACGCTCACCGCTCGTTGAACATCTCTCCTAGTTGCACTCACCTGACCGTCACTGGTCCATCATACCTCTTCCGGTCTGCTCCTCCTTCCATCACCCATCTCACTTTCACCCAAGATGCACCTCTCATCCAACGCATCTCTGATGGCGTCATCGCGCCCCTCCCCAAGCTGTCCCATCTCGCTTTCCGAATCCAAGCCCACCCTCTCCCATTCGCGCCTGATCCTTCACCGCGCCTTATCGATGCCGTGAACGCATTCCTTGAGAATCCGACCATGGAAGTTATTTTCGTGTCTGTGAGCGAGGATGCAGACCCGAGGTTTTGGCATGCGCTTTCGGAAATCAAGGATCATCGCGTCGTCGCGAGGCGTGGTGGTGATTGGTGGGAAATGAAGAAGTGGGCTATGCCCAATGGCGACGAGGCTTTCTGGAGTTCGGCCGAACGCGAAGTCGCAAGACGTCGTGAGGAACTTTGAAGTTGACGCGTACTGCTGTAAGTTTTACAGCTGCACTGGTATCTCGATCGTTCTCATGGAAATTTCTCTCAGAACAACGATCGATGTCCGCATCATCATGTATTGGATCGTGTACCAGCTCCTTCTATTCCCTTATCGTCCGCGGATAACGCTCCGAACATTATTTATGACATCAGCGACTGTACTTTACATCGTCACGAGCCTCACGTTTCTCTTCCCGCGGAATCATGACACTTATCTTTGATACCCTGTCCAGAAAAATGGAGCCAGTTCAAAATAATAAAAGTCTAAGCTTTTGTTCCGTTCCGTCCCGTAGCATCGCGCAACGTTTTTAGTCTGTTAAATAAGATTCCGGTACCAGCCCCACGAGAAGACTGCCTTGAGTTCTTTCGCATCCGCGCTTGTGTATATATCCAGGGAATTGAGCCTCGAAATATTGTGTTCGGCGAGAGATTGCTCCACGTCTCGAGAGAGCATGCACAGAATTCTCGGACGCAGAACCAAATCGAGTGAAATTCAGTGAATACTCACCCGGTGCGCATGCTGCTTGCCTCCTTCGAACTTTCACGGAACCACACTCAGCATGTTGATGATCGGGAGAATCGTTGACTTGTCTAGTTACCCACAATCCTTGGCACCGGTCTTCAAGCCCTTGACTCGGGTTCGCCTCCAGCAATCCTTCTTGCAGCTTGCTTTGTACTCCCGGGCGTATAGAAAAGTCTCACTGACTATTAGTCAAAAAGCGTGGCAAAAAGCTATGCGGTGCTCGGCGTTCCGTTTCTGGAAAAACTTGAGTTCCTAGTGGTTCGAAGAAGGAGACGAGTGAGATGGGGATGCAGATCTCCTAACGGCACGAATCCTATTCGCTCGTTCGGAGTTGGGCGAAACTGGACGTGTATCTCTCCGAAAGACGAAGCTAACCAGAAGAGGAGAAAGATTCGCTTTATAAGGAAAGAGACACAGCGGAAGGCCGGTTTCCGTGCAAGAACTTTTACTGAAGAATACAGTTCAGATAAGACAGAAGGGAAGAGACTGACAGACCGGAAGAACTCAGAAAAGTGCTCACAGAATGACAGGGAACCGGGTCACGTATTGGCTTATGCCAACTTCGAACTCATTTGGGGATGAGAAGATTCATCGAAACTCGGACTAGTGAGATTCAGAGAAGCTCTCGAGATATCGAGGCTCCTCGTGCAGCTAGCGCTGGGTCGATCAAGATCATCGCGAGAAGGCCCCGAACATACATGGATTGCGACAACGTCCGCCAGCCAGAGAGCATTGAGATGACGTGATACGTGGTATACCTGAAACAATTCGCTTGGTCGCCAGTCACTAGGTGCATAGAGCTCACGTTGAATGTATACGGAATGTAGCAGCCGCGTAGACGTCGACTATACAAGAATGCAGAAAACGAGAGACCTTCGTTAAGTCTCAAATCTTCAAGGATTGTGAAGGACCTGGAAATGAAGCTGGAAGCGACTAGCGGAGAGATTGGACTTTTGGCCCGGTTGTAGATGGAAGCGCTAGCGCTAGCGATTGCCAGAGAAAAAAATTGTCGGCCTCGTAAAAAATTAGCGGGAGTGCTATGGAGCTCAATCATTGGCTCAATCATCCTGGATTGCTCTGTCACTGTCGGGGGGACTCTGGAGCCTATAGACTGGCATAATGAGTCATTCAGGTCGAAATAGTGTGTACAGCAGCCAGTATTATTTGACTTCTGATGGCTGCAATTGCAAGAGACTGCAAGAGACGAGCGAGGGAAAAGGAATTTGGCGCCGAAAGCCTGACGGGCCGGACACGACCGATTTTTCACGGTATTCGGAAATGCCGGTGTCCTTGCATTGCCGGTCAGCCGAGTCGGTCTTGTCAATGTCATCTTTCGAGTTCTTTGCTTAACAACTTCACACCATGGCTATACCTTCAGACCTCATGAAGGCTTTCAAAAGTCAAGATAAATCGGCGCTTGATATTGCATCTATCAAGGGTAATGCACCAGATGCAATCAAGACGCACATTGCGGGAATCTTGTTCTTCTTTATCTTCCACAAGGAAAGCTTCGCTCATTCGGTTGGGAAACGTATCAAAGTCGTAGAAGTCGATGCTGAAGATCCCAATTCTGGAGGAAATGTGAATCAAGCGACCGGCGAAGGCCAATCACGACGAAGAGCAACGGTTATCTGTGAATGCACCGTCGAGCAAGGTGAGGATTTGACTTTTGACCGCGATTGACCTGAGTGAATAGCATTACGGGCTAGATATGGTCAATGGAGCTGGTAATATGCACGGAGGATGTACAGGATACCTCATGGGTAAGCTTTCATATCCACCTATTCAATCATGATTGGCATTTAGGTTCTCTTGCCGTACAGACATGTGAGCCGTTCTCGTCTCCCTAAACCATCACGACTTTTTAAAACGGCACAAGATGTACATCTTTTCCTATTGCCGCTGCGACGAAAAATAAGGACGGTTCTTACGGGACTTCAGGAGTGTCACAGGTCCGTCCATCGTCGCGAGCACAGTCAAGCCTTGATTGAAACCCATTATAATCAAAACACAGTCTTTGAATATTGTCTATCATGCTCCGGCTCCAGTGTCAGTGTTCACATATTTTTGTCTTTGAAAATCTGAAAACAAATTACGCAGTGGTACACAACTTCGCATCGTTAGCTCGACAGTCGCTGTCGGCGGCAGAGTCATGACTGCCCGTTGTGAAGTACAATTCGGCCCTGAAATGTTGGATCACCCTTTACTCACCGTATTGTCGGACAGATTTGGGATAAAGTTCTCAATCGTCTTGTGGCGTCCTGTGTTCACACCAAGATGAACCCTTCACATCCCAAACTGTAACTTCCAATCACTGTCAACGCAGTGCTAGGGCATAGCTGTCGTACTTGGACGGCTCAAATGGCGGTTAATTGCTGCTCCCGCGCAAGTTGGGGCTTAGGAGTGGTGGCTGGTCGATTTGATAGCGAAATCTAGGCCACGTTCTTCTACGAGCAGTCAAAAGAAACTGCAAAGAGGTTTGAAGGATGCATTGATAATTTGTCATGGCTTGTGGAGGTGGAGGAAACATTTTTGATAGTGATCTAGATCTATTTCTAATTTTTGGGCTGGCTAGTATTTCCCAAGAGAATGAGACCCTCAAAACTCGTGCTGATCGCCCTCCTCTCCTGGTATTATCTAGAACCTTTACGCAGCTCATCAGTATTCACAGCAACCATAAAATAATATAGTCGTACCAGATGAAGCTTCGATGAAGTGGGGGGGCCCTGTTAGACACTGATCGAGTTCAACCAACCCAATTCTTTTCATCAGCCAGATCATAGGATGGTGATATAACGCGAAGGCTACGATGACGAGGGATTGATTCGAAGGACCATTTTTTGATGAGGTGCACCGTCGACTTCCTGCTCGTCTCCCTCCGGGGCGTAGCCGTATTTCGCATAAAAGGCTTTGACATAGAGCTGGGCATACGCGACAATCTCCACTGGCTTTGATCCAGCACCTTCCTTGGCCCAATCGCCCATCTTGAGGACAAGATCTCTGCCAAAACCGAACTGCCGAAATTCTTTGACGACGACCAGACGTCCAAGCTTGTATCCGCCCGGGATTGAAACGGCTCGTATAGTACCGATAGGTTGTAGGGATGGTGTGAGACGGAGTAGAAAATGAGTAGCGATATCGTCGTACCTAGTAATGACTGTTAGCTGTAGTTCTGAGTAGCGAGTGAAGGAGGGCGCACTGATCGACTTCGGTATCCAAATCAAATCCCTGCTCCCCTACAAATACTTCAATCCTCATCGCGATGCACTGATCCAACAATCTTTTTCGATCTGCTTCGCCTGGCCCCGGTATGACGACCATCTCGTGAGGAGGTCGCTCCATTTGGTGTGCCGACGAGGGACTTGTTGACGGATTGTGAAAGATTGAACGTATAATCAAAAGATGAGGAAAAAAAATAAAGGATCTAGTAATGCCCAATGATCACAATCGCATCACTTGAGACGACCGAACAGGCTGGTGCAGTGGAAGGTGCCCGTCGACAGCTCCGTCGACGTCGGCACCGGAAGCGCTCATAGGGAAACCCAAGCAAATATTTCACCTCATGTTACAGAAAATGTACCGAATCTGCAGATGCTAGAGGGCGGGTGCGGTACAGTATGTTGATCGATATCCTACAATTACGATGTAGTCCGACGAGTCAAAGAACCTGAAGCTTTGGGATACATACAATGTATTGTTAACAGACATATGCGAGGCCTAGCTTCCGAAGATATAACTCAAACCAATCCTCCTTCTTCATCCCTTCTCTAAGGAATGCGGTCCATCCACTCCCAGAATCGTACTGAAGTTCTTGGTTGATTTGCTTGTCGTTTCCAGGCATACGGCGCGTCACGAATATGGACTTGAGTTGTGCAGGAGTACTGACAACATCAGGGATAGTCATGACATCGAGTGGTCCAATCGAAGCAGCAGAAAAAGACACAGACAACGCTTCAAGATGACGAAAATTGCTGAGTGCACGAAACCCTGCAGGCATGATCCGAGGTATGGGACCTTGAAAGTGCCCAAATTAGATAAGGTGAAATACGGATAAGCATAGAAGGGCATCAAAAACCTGGGAAATATGTGACTTGAAAGCAAGCGAACAACCGCAGATTCACTGCTGTTGTCGAGAGAGTCTCGATAAACGCTCCAATTTCGTGATCACGGATGATGGAAATGTAATTGGATACATCGAGGGCATGCAATCGCGGAGCAAATATGGTCCAGTATGTTGGTAAATCATACACGGAGCCGAGGTGAAATACGGTGATAGGACGTTCTTCGACGAGTTCCTGGAAGCTGACGTCGTTCAGAATGTAAGGTAAGCTCAGGCGTTTGAGATTTGGCATCAGTTGAAGTGAGCGGAGGGACGTCGTGAGGCTGTTATCAAAGCAATGAAGCGACAGAAATTGTATCTTATTCTGCTGCTGGAGGAACCGGAGGATAGCATTGCTGATGGGTACGACTGCGTGGAACTTGAGGAGATTGTTAACCGGGATAGTGGAGATGAGAAAGTCTGCAATCTCCGACGCATCCCTGGTCCATGGTCCCCAGAGAACCAAAGATTGGAGCCCATCCATACGGTTCAGGGGGAGATGATAGAAAAATGTCTTAGCGGATCTGCCGCGACGCCCTCTTTCGATGTCAAAGCTTTCAACGCGCAGGGAATGCACGTATGTCGCAGCACCAGCGTGCAGCGCATCGGAAATTTGGCCAGCGACACGAGTCTTGTTCACGAATGTTACATCGCGATACAAAAGGCGACGCGCTTCGGGATGCAGATCTCGAGAAGTTAACATGAGAGTGTATAGGGCATGGTTGCGAGATTTGGCGTCAGAAATGGATAGTGCGACTTCTTCGACAATGTTCCTCAACAACTCTGGAGGCAGTTTCGACTGCTGTCCATCCAGTGTTTCGGGGAGCTCTGGTTCGCGATCCGGAGGAGCAGGAGCACTGGTGATGCGAGATTTCTTACTGCGCGTGATGGGCGGAGGCATCGTCGACTTGATGCACTCAGTGACGAATTGGAGGGCAATATAATGCGCGACGAAGACAATGTCGCAAGAGAACGAGCGGAACCAAGCGGAACTGAAGTGACTTGGTCCGGCTCGGCACCGGTATCCGGATGTCGGACTTGAGAAGGGAAGTTCGGCAATCGGCTAGGTGCCTCGGTCGACTAAACCCAGACATGGAATACTAGTAGTGCTGCAAGCTCAGAGATTTTTCCAACTAACATGGTACCACCGGCGCAGAGTTTATTGTAACAGGTTTGCAACGGAACAAGAGGACTTCCGAGAAATTGGAATTTACCTCGATTCCAGCATATGAATAGGAAATATTTTAAATCAAATCAAATCAGAGGGGAAAACCTGAAGCTTTACGATGAGCATTGCCTTAACAGCACGCCAGGTCTAACTTCCGAAGGGATGATTCGATCCAGTCATCTCTGCTGGTCCCATCTCTTGGAGCCGCGATCCATCCACTCCCTGAAGTATTTTGGAGTTCCTGGATAATGACATCGTCGCCGGCAGGTCCAGGCATGCGGCGTTGCGTCACGAGTACTGACTTGAGTTGTGCGGGACTACCGACGCCTTCTGGAATGGTCATGACATCCAGACGTCCAATCAAAGCGGCATTGAAAGAAATAGTCAACACCTCAAGATGACGAAGCTCGCTGAATAGACCAAAGACTGCAGGCATGGTTGCAGGCACGGCACCTGAAAGATGTGCAAGTTAGACGGTTCGGTATGACAGTTGAGTATAGATGGGCATTGCCGACCTGGGAAATATGACACCTCAAAGCAAGCAAACAGGCGGAGATTGACAGCTGCCGTCACGATGGTTTCGATCCATTTTTTGAGATCGTAAACACCGGCGATAGAATGGGATATGTCGAGAGCATGCAGCCTCGAGGCAAATGTGCCCCAATATTGTGGTAACCGAAAGAATGTGTCGAAGCGAAAAACTGTGATAGGGCGATTTTCAACGAGTTCCTGAAATTCAGCATCGGGGAGGAGGTATAATTTCAAGCGCTTGAGATTTGGCATAAAATGGGGTGATCTGAGGAATGTGTTGGGTTCCTGGAAGCGATGGAGGGAAAGAAATTGGATCTTCTGCTGCTGCTGAAGGAACGGCAGAATATCATCGTCTATGGGTACGAGTGCGCTGAATTTGAGGAGGATATTGGCCGGTACAGAAGATTGGAGAAACTCTGCAACGGATGAAAAATCTCTCATGGGCGATCCTGAGAGATCCAATGACCGGAGGCCATCCATGAGATTCAGGGGTAGATGGAGAAAATCAGTCTTTGCGGACCTGCCGCGTGGCTCGGCATCGCCAACAAAGTCTTCAACGCGCAAGGAGCGCACGTATTTCGCAGCACCAGCGTGAAGTGCGTCGGAAATTTGGCCAGCGATAGTGGTGTTCTGGACGAATATTATATCGCGGTACAGGAGGCGGCGCGCCTCCCGATGCAAGTCTGACGAAGTCAACAAGAGATTGAATAGGGTATGATTGCGAGATTTGGCGTCAGAAATGGATAGTGAGACTTCTTCGACAATATTCCTCAACAGCTCTGGAGGCAGCTTTGACTTCTGTCCATCCAGCGTTTCGTGGGGCTTTTGTTCGGGATCTAGAGCCATCGGGATGTGGGATTTCTTACTGCGCGTGATGGGGAGCAACTTAGTTCAAACGATGAACTCAACGATAGACTGGAGGGCGATACAATGCGCGACGAAGACGAGGTCGCAGGCAACGAGAACTCGAACGGATTGAAGTGAGGGGCTCCGGCTCGGCACAGGTGTCCGGATTGCCGGATGCCTCGGCCGACGAGACCCGGACACTTGATATTGCAAGCTGGGAGATTTTTACATCCAAAATGCTATCAATGGCAGAAGTTTATGGTAAAAGGCCCTGACTGGAGCAGAACGAATCCGTCGTAATTCATTTCTCTTGCGATATGATATTATAGAACAGATTTTAGAGCAAAGCAAAAATCCTGAAGCTTTACGACCAAGAATTGCTTTAACAATACGCCAGGTGAACCTTGCGAAGCCATGACTCAAACCAGTCTACTCTGCGGATACCATCTCTTCGAGACACAATCCATCCGCTTTTCGTGGTGTATTGGAGTTCATGGGCAACGACATCTCCAGGACTTTCATGCAAAGTGAATTGTGTCACGAGTATTGATTTGAGTTGTGTAGAAGTTCCGACGACGTCCGGAACGATCATGATATCGAGGTTGCCGATTGAAAAGGCGATAACAGAGATGGCGAGGACCTCAAGATGGCGAAGATTGCTGAGTGCGCGAAACACTGCAGGAATGGTTGCCGGCACGATATCTTCGAGGTATGAAATCAGATAGGGCAGGATCATAGTTAAAGAGAAAGGATCACATACTGGGGAAAGTTGAAGCTTGCGAGCAAGCGAAGAGACGCAAATTGATGGCGGTCGTTGCGATGACTTCGAGCAACTCTTCGAGATGGTTGACGCTGACGATGGAGCTTGATATATCGAGACATTGCAACCGAGGTGCAAAAGTGCTCCAATTGTCCGGAAACCGAAAGAAAGAGCCTGAGTGAAAGACTGTGATAGAACGATCTTCGATGAACTCCTGGAAGTTATTAGTATTTTCGTTTAGATAATACATCTTGAAGCGTTTTAGGTTTGGCATTAATTCGCGTGATCGGAGGGATGGCGTCGGTTCTTTGTCGAAGCGATAGAGAGAAAGAAATCGGATGTTCTTCTGCTGTCGAAGGAACGGAAGAATATCATCGCTGAAGGATAGGAGGGCGTGAAACGTAATAAGACTGTTGGGTGGGATGGAGGATCTGAGAAGCTCTGCAACCTCCGATGGATTTCTCATCCACGATCCCGAGAGGTCCAAAGACCGAAGACCATTCATGCTATCCAGAGGAAGATGAGAAAAATGGTTCTTGGCGGACCTGCCGCGTCGCCTGACCTCGCCAACGAGATTTTGAACACGTATGGACCGCACGTATTTTGCAGCACCAGCGTGCAATGCATCGGAAATCTGGCCAGCGGCCGGGGTGTTGTGGGCGAACGTTATGTCGCGGTATAAGAGACGTCGCGCCTCAGGATGTATGTCTCGAGAAATTAACAGGAGATTGTACAGGGCGTGGGCGCGAGCTTTGCCATCAGGAATTGAGAGAGCGACTTCCTCGACGATATTTCTCCACAACTCAGGAGGAAATTTTAATTTTGGTCCATCCGGCTCCTCGCCGCCCTTTCGCTCGTCATCTGGGACGCTCGGTGGAATAACGCGTGATTTCTTGCTGCGTTTGGTGGACCGAGGCATGAATGATATAGGCCAGCAAAGATGAACTCGAGCACGCCACAATGAGTGCCGACTGCCGAGTCACTGGCGAACAGCGACGATGCAAGCAAAGACGGGATTGAGCAGATTGAGCACGGCTGTTCGAAACAAACTCCGCCCTGATCAAATTTGGACACCAAATTTGATCCTGGCTCTCCAACTAATGCTTCAATTCTCACAGCAATGCCCTGATTCAACAATCTTTTTCGATCTGCTTCGCCTGGCCCGGGTATGACGATGATCTCGTAAGGGGTCGCTCCATTTTGTGTGTCAACGACGAGGGTGAAAGTATAATCAGCGGATGAAGAAGAAATAAGTACTCAGTAATGCACGATAATCACAATCGCATCGTTTGAGATGACCGAATAGGTCGGTTCAGTGGAAGGTAGCCTTCGGCGTCGGTACCAGAAGCGCTCAAAGGGAAACCCCGAGAAAATGTTTTCCCTCATGTCACAGAAAATGTATCGAGGCTGCAGATGTTAGAGGACGGATATTGTACAGTTATTTGATATCCTACAACTGCGATATAGTCCAAGGAGTCACAGAGTTTGAAGCTTTGGAGGACATGCATGAAACGTGATTTTAACAGACACACGCGAGGCTTATAGGCCTAGCTTGCAAAGATATAACTCGAACCAATCCTCCTTTGTCAACCCTTCTCTTTTAGATGTGATCCATCCGCTCCCGGAATCGTATTGCAGTTCCTGGGTGGATTGCTTGGCGGCTCCAGTCACACGGCGCATCAGGAATATGGACTTGAGTTGTGCAGGAGGGCTGAAAACGGTCGGGATGGTCATGACATCGAGTTGTCCAATGAACTCGGCACAGAAAGAGACAGACAAAGCTTCAAGGTGGCGAAATTTGCTGAGCGCGCGATACCCTGCAGGCATGCTTCGAGGGATGGCACCTTGTAAGTGCGGAAGTTAGATCGGATGAAATACTGATAACCATAGAAGGACATTAAAAACCTGGGAAATAGTTGACTTGAAAGCAAGCGAACAAGCGCAGATTCACTGCTGTCGTCGAAAGAGTCTCAAGAACCTCTCCGATTTGGTATTCACGGATGTAGGAATTGGATATATCGAGGGCATGTAGCCGCGGTGCAAATGTGCTCCAACATGGTGGTAGAAGAACCACGGTGCTGAGATGAAATACTGTGATAGGACGTGCTTCAACGAGTTCCTGGAAGCGGTTGTTGTCCCGAGTGAAAAACAACTCCAGGCGTTTGAGGTTTGGCATCATCTGAGGCGATTGAAGGGACATCGTGAGGTTATCCCTATCATCGCACTCACGAAGCGACAGAAATTGGAGCTTGTTCTGCTGCTGGAAGAACTGGAGGAGAGCACTGTTAAGGTATTCCAACACGTGGAACTTGAGGAGAGTATTGGCCGGGATAGAGGATATGAGGAAGTCTGTGATGACCGACGCATCCTCGGGCCACGGCGGTCCCCGGAGGACTAAAGATTGAAGCCCATCCATACGCCTCAGGGGTAGATGATAAAAATGTGTCTTAGCGGCTCTACCGCGACTGCCTCTGTCAATATCGAAGTTTTCAACGCACAGGGAGCGCACGTATTTCGCAGCACCAGCGTGCAGCGCGTCGGCGATCTGTCCAGCAACATGACTCTTGTTCACGAATGTTACATCGCGATACAAAAGGCGACGGGCTTCGGGATGCAGATCTCGAGAAGTTAACATGAGAGTGTATAGGGCATGGTTGCGAGATTTGGCGTCCGGGATGGATAATGCGACTTCTTCGACGATGTTCCTCAAAAGCTCTGGAGGCAGTTTCGACTTCTGACCGGTCTGACCATCCAGCGTTTCGGGGAGCTCTGGTTGGGAATCCGGAGCAGGAACACTGGAGATGCGAGCTTTCTTACTGCGCGTGATGGGCGGAGGCATCGTCGAAATAAGGCATGCACCGGTATACTGGAGAGCAATATAATGTGGGACGAGGACGACGTCGCAAGCAAGGAGAACTGAAGTGCCTTGCTCCGGTTCGGCACCGGATGTCGGACTTGAGAAAACCGGCAATCGGCTAGTTGTCTTAGCCGACTAATGCCAAACTATGAATATTCAAGTTGCAAGCTGGGAGATTTAGGCATCGAAAATGGTACCGCTGGCAAAGAGTTGATTGCAAGAGGTTCATCACTTAATAAGAGGGCTTCGGAAATTCTGGAATTCACCTCCGTTGCCAGTAACGATATTCGAATAGAAAAGGATGTTCAAACAAAATCAGAAAACCTGGACATTTACGACGGTGCATTGCTTTAACAGTACGCCAGGCCCAAATCCCTAAGGGATGACTCAATCCATTCGTCTCTGCTGGCCCCATCTCTTCGACACGCAACCCATCCACCTTCTGCAGAATGTCGGAGTTCGTGGATGATGGCAGCGTCGGCACTTTCAGAGATGAGGCGTTGCGCTACGAATATTGACCGGAGTTGTGCAGGAGTACTGACGACTTCCGGGATGGTCATGACATCAAGATCTCCAATTGAAGAGGCAACGAACGAAACAGTCAACACCTCCAGATGACGGAGCTTGCTGAGTAGACTAAAGACTGCCGGCAGGTTGGTAGGCACGGCACCTGATAAATGTGTAAGTGAGACACTTCGGTATGACATTGAAGTGTAGATGGGCATGGCAGACCTGGGTTAAACGAGACTCCGAAGCAAGCGAACAGGCGGAGATTGATAGCTACTGTCGCGATGACTTCGATCCACTTCTTAAGATCGTAGACACCGGCGACGGAGTGGGATATGTCGAGAGCATGCAGCCTCGGGGCAAATGTGCTCCAACAATTTGGTAACCGAAAGAAGGAGTCGAAGCGAAAAACTGTGATAGGGCGATTTTCAAGGAGTTCTTCGAAATCAACATCGTGGAGGATGTATATTTTCAAGCGCCTGAGATTTGGCATCAATTGAGGTGATCGAAGGAATGTGCTGGGTTCCTCTAAGCGATAAAGGGAAAGAAATTGGATGTTCTTCTGCTGTTGAAGGAACGGCAGAATATCATCGTCTATAGGTACGAGTGCGCTGAATTTGAGGAGGATATTGGCCGGTACAGAAGATTGGAGAAACTCTGCAACGGATGAGAAATCTCTCATAGGCGATTCTGAGAGATCCAATGACCGGAGGCCATCCATGAGATTCAGGGGTAGATGGAGGAAATCAGTCTTTGCGGACCTGCCGCGTGGCTCGGTATCTGCAACAAAGTCTTCAACGCGCAAGGAGCGCACGTATTTCGCAGCACCAGCGTGAAGTGCGTCGGAAATTTGGCCAGCGATAGTGGTGTTCTGGACGAATATTATATCGCGGTACAGGAGGCGGCGCGCCTCCCGATGCAAGTCTGACGAAGTCAACAAGAGATTGAATAGGGTATGATTGCGAGATTTGGCGTCAGAAATGGATAGTGAGACTTCTTCGACAATATTCCTCAACAGCTCTGGAGGCAGCTTGGATCGCGACTGCTGTCCTTCCAGCGTTTCGGGGAGCTTTTGTTCGGAATCTGGAGCAATCGGGGTGGGAGATTTACTGCGCGTAATGGGGGGAGGCATAGTCCAAACTATGCTCAATGATGGACTGGAGGGCAAAATTATGAGCTACGCAGACGACATCCAACTGAAGTGACTTCAAGTTGCTCCGGATCGGCACCGGTGTCCGGATGCTGCTTGGAAAATCCCGCAGGCCGGCTGTCACCCTGTCTCGGCCGACTGGATATTTTGAATCGAAAATGGTATCAATGGCGGAAATTCATGATTACAGTTCAAAAGGTACAGGACGACTACGAAAACTGGGAATATACCTCTCTTACAATATGAAGAGCAAAAGACTTTGGACCTGACTGCGCTAGTTCCGAAGCTTTACGACGGAACATTGCGTCAATCACACGCCAGGTCTAACTTGCGAAGCCATGACTCAAACCAGTCCTCACTGCGGACATCATCTCTTCGAGAGATAGTCCATCCCCCTTCGAGAGTGTATTGGAGTTCATGGCCAGGTTCGAGGCCCCACAGATTGCTGATCCCAGTCACAGTGCGCTGCGTTACGAGTATTGACTTAAGTTTTGTCGGAGTACCGACGATCTCCGGGATGATCATGCTATCGAGGTCTCTAATCCAGTAAGAGAGCGAAGAAACGGCATAGGCCTCGAGATTGTGAAGCTTGCGCAGTATACGGAAAACTGCCGGCTCGAGAGCCGCCTCATTTTCTGCTGCTGGTAGGCAAATCAGACAGTGCAGAATGGCAGGCGAGTGGAGAAGGCATCACATACCTAAGGAGTATACAGTTTGAGAGCAAGCAAAGAGGCGCAGATTGACGGCGGTTGTTACGATGACTTCAAGCAACTCTTCGAGCTTCGCAGCGCCAACGGGGAAGCTGGATATATCGAGAGATTGTAACCGAGGGGCAAACGTGCTCCAATACTCCGAGAACTGAAAGTAATTACCGATGTGAAAGGCAGTGATAGGGCGATCTTCAACAAATTCCCGGAAGTTATGAGCACTAGGAGAGTCGCAAAGCAGTAGGTCGTGGAGTTTGAAACGTTTCAGGCTTGGCAGCAATTGGCGTGATCGGAGGGATGGTGTAGGTTCATTGTCGAAGCGAGAGATGGAAAGAAATTGGATGTTCTTTTGGTGTTGAAAGAATGGCAGAACTTTATCGTTCATGACTAGGCGTGCATGAAATCGAACAAGACTGTCGGGTGGGATGGAGCATCTGAGAAGCTCTGCAAACTGCGACTGATTTTTGATCCACGATCCCAAGAGATCCAAAGACCTAAGCCCCCTCATACTTTCCAGAGGTAGGCTGAAAAAATGGGGCTTTGCGGATCTGCCGCGTCGCTCTGTCTCGCCAATGAGCTTTTCAACACGCATGGAACGCACGTATTTTGCAGCACCAGCGTGCAGCGCATCGGAAAGCTGGCCAGCAACAGGGGTGCCGTGCACGAACGTTATGTCGCGGTACAAGAGACGTCGCGCCTCAGGATATAGGTCTCGGAAAGTGAATAGGAGGTCGTATAGGGCGTGTTTGCGAGCCTTCGCATCAGGAATGGAGAGGGCAATTTCTTCCACGATATTTATCCACAACTCGGGAGGAAGTCTTGACTTGGGTCCATCTGGTGTTTCGTCGGCCTCAAGCGCGTTGTCAGGAACGCTGGGAGGAATAACGCGTTTTTTCTTGCTGCGGTTCGTGGGCCGAGGCATGTAGGATCTAGTCCAGCAATGATGAATTCCTGCACGCTACGAGGATAGAAGACTCACTTGCGAGCGATGACGACGATGCAAAAAACGACGGATTGACCTCGTCGGACATTGAAAACGCGGCATTCGGATTCACTGTATCTACTGTATCGGTATCCGGGTATCGGCCCAAGTTCCAATGGACGTCAAAGGTTGGAGTTGACTTGGTATTTGGAGGTGCTCGGGTTTACGGCCTTTTATCCAAATGGGGAAGGAAGACGGCTGAGTTTCGAAAATGAGGATAAGGGGTCTCCAAGAAGAGACTGACACTGACTGGATGCGGAAGAGAGACTTCCGAATTTGGGCAAGCGATCTTCGTCGTCAGGGTCCAAAGAAGCCACGACGCGGATCCTCCGCTCGGCCCCTTGACTGGTTGCATCCGACGCGTCTTGAACATGGGCGCCTCTGACTTTGCATCGCTGTGACATGTCGTGTCCCAGTCCCATATCATGCTAGCTCTCGCTGTGACCCTCTCTTCACTGAACCCCCATCTTTTTGAGAGTTCTTGTCTACGCTTTTGCGTTTACACCCCGCCATTTGCAAAAATGTCAATCACCGCTGCCCAAGCAATCGTTCTGTTCGTTATCCTGGTCGAGGTCCTCGGTGGATGGCTCTGCGACGCGAGTGGATCCACTGTCATCCTGTTGGTTCTCTTCAACGTACGTTGCTCTTCCTGTTGTCGCTGTCTCGGTCTGACTTGGTTCCCTGCAGATCTTCGTCGTCTCCGACGTCTTCAACGTCTTCTGCGAACTGTGCGTCATCGTATTTGCTCCTCTCATCGCCGCCCAGGTTACCCGTGTTCGGGACTCTGCCGTACTCGCTCACCTTTCAGTTGCAGCCTCGAAGATGCACTCCCATATCGATGTACGTCCTACCTCCTTCATGTCACTACGGTCTCTGACGCCTCTTCTGCACAGATGCTCTTGCTGGTCATCGGCACATCGCTTTATGGGATGGTCCTTTCTTCAATGGCGCTCACGACTCGCATTGCGGGCCCGGCCGTACTCCGTCCTTCGGAGATCTTGGAACCCCACGAGGAGGTAGGCTTCTGGAAGTACAACCCTGCTAACGACGTCTCTGTACAGGAAGTCGCGCTTATCTGCAACGGCAAAGTCGAAGAGAAGTGGAGCGAGCACGCGTTCTGCGAAGGCACCGACAGCACTGATGAAGCTGACCAGGTACGTCTCGCATGCTTCTCAATTTCGACATTTGCGACTCACGTCGATTTGCAGGATGCCAGCACCTCTTTCTCCTTCTTCGACGCCGAAGAGTCTCTCTCTGAGTCATCGGACACCTCGGTGCGTGCTATTGTTGTTGTTTCCCCCCATGCTTCTTTTTCGTCTTCGACTTCGTCTGGCGATGACAAGTCTTTGGTGTCTGTTGATGTTGAGCAGGGTGTTCTGCGTCTAGAGGACTGGCAGGACTTCCGCAACTATGTCGCCCTTCCGGGACTGACTGTGATCGAGGAGGAGGATGAGACTAGAGATGGGGGTTCGGCTGACTGCGACGACGACGCTTCTGTCAACTCTTTGGTCGAAGAGGTTGCAGGGGATGTCGTTGAGGATGCTTTGGGTTTATCGCACTATCAAGATGTTCACAGATATGTTCCGCTTCCTCCTCTCGATGCTATCGAAGAGGAGGTCGAAGAGGCGGATGAAGGTGAGTCTCCGGTTGCTCGGTCTGTGTCCAGATTGGGCGTTAGTCCTGCTTCCGAGTCTTCTTTTGAAGACGACGACGAAGAGGACTATGGGGTCGTGGTTTCCACCACCTCAGCTCTCTCTGGCAGACTGAGCACTATTCCGGAGGAGGACGAGAGCGAGGTTGAGAACCTCGTCTCGTGGGATTCGGGTACGACGCTCGTCTCTGCTCCTGCCGCCGAAGGCAAGGAGGGAAGCGCACTTCTGGACGCAATGGTAAGCCCCTCTATTTTATCAATAGCGCATATATGGTGTCTAACTGTTTTGTTTCAGGTCGCTTTCGCTTTTGAAGAGGATCCCGCATATGTACCCGATCAAGAAGGCCGTCGACGCCGCAACAACGCGAAGAAGAATTCTCCTACCAAGATTGTCAAAGTCGAAACTGTAAGATTCTCTCTTCATTTGTCTTGAATGATCACTGACGCTACATAGTCACAGGATCGCTCGGTTGAAAGAGCCATGTACATCCTCAAGCACGATCTTCCGTTGGTTCTTCGATATGATGGCGACCATGACTTGTCTTGGTACCTCAATTCGGATCCGGTGCCTCGTGCTTTCATCGAGGTGAGTATTCTCATTCTTCTGCACTGTTCGAAATATACTGACATTCCCTTCTAGCCTGTCTCTAGTACCTCTACCGAAGCTGTCACCACGACCTCTCCCTCCCTCGCCTCGACTCTCATCCCAGGTCCTACCCCTTCGACCCCAAGCTCCTCAATCACGAAAGTCTCAAGCCGCCGCTCCGACCGCCCATTCGTCGACTCTACCTTCATCTACAACGACGTTCCAACCGACTATCGCCGAGTCTCAAGAATCCCGACTCCCAAAAAGCCCAAGGGAATCAAGGGCAAGTGGAAGCATTATATCGCCAATGGACCGTCAAGTGCAGGGGAAGTCGCCGCTACCAAATCTATCAAGAAGATTGTGAAAGTTCTCAAGAATACGAAGCCTGCTTGGAGACCGTAGAAGGAGAAGGACTTTTGCATTTTGGAATTTATCTTTATCTTTATCTCGGCTTATCTATCGCAATGTATCGCACGCATATCGTATCATGTATAATTTGTATCTTGTATCACGTATTGTCTTCTGTAAAATCTGTACTTTGCATCGGTTATCACGTAATGGTTTGCAGAATTATCAAGCAATAGAAACTCGCTGTTATTTGCATTATCAACTTCAAGTCTCTTATGTACCGTGCTACAGGTGCTGTATTCCATTCGTCCACTCATCAAGGACTTGTAGACTCCCGACTAAAGACACTACAGATCGTTGAGTTAGAGTAATATAGATAGACCGAACAGCAACGCGGACCTGGGAATAATACGTCGGAGCGACCTCATGACAGGTGTAAGTAGGAGCACATATAGTCGGACCCTGATATCCCTTCCCGCCTGGCATGCATTGTCAATAGACGACTAAGATATTGAGAGGTGATTGCAACATACCACATTGGCCGTAGTGAGTTTGGGTAAAGTAATCCGTCAGTCGTGGGATGAATCGTAGAGTGAGGGGGAGGGAATGTTAGGATTGGAGTAGTATACGAAGTGGTCGTGGTGGTGTCCTGCTAGAAAGACAAAGGGATATAAACATTCATGACACCGTCAGGAAAAGAAGGAAGGAGATGCTCACAGCTGCGACGGATCCGAAGATGACGAAGCCCAGGGTGAGAACAGAGCGCAATTGAGATGAAGACAACATTCTGATACGTTCGACAACCTTACGGGCGCCATTTTATAGCTCTCAACAGGCTTGGTAAGATGACAGACATTCTTGTGCGTTTGGGGTTAACGTTCCTCTATGCGATAGTTCATGCGATAATTCACTATTCATGGGATGCATCGGCTGCAAGGGTTAAAAGTCAGGTGAACAAGAGACTCGAGGTTTGGCCGGGACTGAATCCGTTAACTTCACTCGCGAATCGGGCAGAACCCCGACCAGGGTGCGGCAACTCGAGTTACACGAGCATCTCGAGATGCGAAGAAGTGATATGAATGCAGAAGACGACATAGACATTCCGCACATGCTCTTTTGATGATGCCAAGGACATGCCGGAGCGCCCTCATAGCTAAATTGCTAGCAGACTAGCCGAAGATCCATCTTGTTCAATCTCATCGACGGCAATGCATGATTGATTTGAGGGTCGATCATCAAAATTTGAAATTGGCTGAGGGATAAAACGCAGGAATTCGAGTGGTCTTGGTCAGGAAAATCATTCTCGCAGAATGATGGGTCGGCCGAAACCGGATGTGCGAGGTCTCTTGATTGCAGTGCTCGATGGCCGCGCCACATGACCATATAGCAGGTAGATGGATATGATGTAGCGTGTATTGACAATATGAATATGTGAAATATGTAGAGCATCGACTGGTCGTCAGACGCAGGCGGGAGGAGCGCATATTGGACTGAGGATATCCTATGTGGCCTCCTTCTGTACGTCCGGGAGATCGGCGTAATGTGAATCAAACCACTCATTCCGATTCACAACGCCAGAAGGCTGCGAGGGAGATCGATCCCAACCCTCCTTGTCGTTTTTGGTGAGTTCAAAACTTCTGTACGAAGTCGACGAAAAGGTGTAATTTCCATGCACGATGAATAATGAGGCGAGTTTTGAAGGAGGTCCGACGATTTGTGGGAGTATCGAGATGTCGAATCCTAAATCGCGAGGAGTCTCAAATGAGAGAGCAAGCGCTTCTAAATGTGTCAGAAGACGAAGAGGACCGAGCGCGTTTGTGAAGAGATGTGTCGACCCTATAGGTGTGATTAATTTTTCGTCCTAGCTAAGTGGAAATAACACAAGCATCTAGCTTACCATCAAAGATGTATAACGTGCAGTACGCCAAAAGACGTAGGTTAACGGCGGATGCCACGAGACTTTCACTGATGTGCACTGTCTCATCAGCATGGACGTTGCAGGACACGTCCGAGATATCAAGGGCGGTCAATTGTGTAGCAACCGAGCCCCAGGTGTTCGGGAGGTCCCTCAACGAGCTGAGTTCGAGTGCCATCACTGGTCGATTTTGCAAAAGTTCTCGGAATCTTTGTCCCGGAAGAGACCTGATTCTGGCGCGCTTCAAAGCTGGTAGGAGATCGGTGGATCTCAACGCGTCAACATCGAGCTTGGGATTGATGATCTCCAAAGAAATTTCGGTAATGTTCTTCTGTCGCTCGAAGAAGCGCAAAGCTGGCTCATCGAGCACAATGGACGCATGAAAGCTGAGAAGCAAGTTCTCGGAAATAGATTCACGCAGAAACGTGAACAGCTTCGCGGTTTCTATGAGGTGATCCGGGGCTTCTTGAATGGATAGTGAACGAAGATTGGTCATTTGGTTCAGTGGAAGATATGAGAAGTGCGTGTGGAGCGATCTACCACGACGCCCAGAGATACCGTTGTATCTCGTTACGCGCAACGCCTGCACGTATTTGGCAGCACGAGCCCGGAGAGCGCTGCAAATTTGGCCAGCCTGGGGTGTTTCGTTGACGAACTCGACGTGCCGATATAAGACACGCTCAGCTTCTGCGTTGAAAGCTCTGCTCGTCAACAAGAGGGTGTAAAGGGCATTCTTTAATGTCACAGAATCGGAAATACTTGCTTCCAGTTCCTCAACAATGATGCTTAACACCTCGGGAGGCAGCATCGGTGATTTTGAAACCTCGTTGTTTTCTTGGGAATCCGGTGTTGCTTTTCGCTTTGATCGGACGCGTCTTAAGGAGTGAGCCATCACGAGGATAGACTACAAGACCGTGACCCAGCTCGCGTCAGCTCAGATAAATTTGCAAGGCAAGACGATGGACAAGTAGCGGAGTTTGGATTTATAGGGGGGAATTCCCATTTTCGTCCATAAGAATGCCGGATGACATAATCAAGTCCTTTGTGTTTGCCGCTTGGTTTGCCGGGTTTATACTTTCAAGTCTCCTTCCTTTGTACCTTTACCATCTAGAGTCCGTCCTTCGATATCAGCACCAAGGGTACGTTGAAAAACCTTTTTTCAATTTCAGTCATTCTAGCTTCTCCTACCTTTTCACATCAGTCCACCACAGCATCATGGTCGTAAACAGCATACAAAGTCTCCCTTTGTCTATCATGGGAAGAATTATTTCCTATGCAGCTGATTCCAGTTCCCAATATTCCACTCTCCCTACCTGGCCGTCAACGGAGCACCTTGAGCTCGAATATCATGCCAATTGGCATTATCCTAGGTTCGCGCTAAGTCCTGAGCTTGTCACTCGCTTTGATCGATATTAACTCGATTACCCCTCCAGTCCTTTCACCGAGCGACTCAAGTTAAACCTCAAAATTACCTCTTGTTTAATGACCGTATGCAAATCTTGGGCTCATCTCTGCGCTCCATTCCTTTATCGCCAAGTCATAATTCGAAACACGCCGTCGTCCCGACGCATGTATCGTTCTCTGCACACTGCACCAAAGAGCTGGATAGAAGATCCAGAATTTCGATACGATGTGTCCGCCATAGGAGAGTGGGTTCACTCTATTGAATTCGAAGACGTGGAGGTCATGAGGTACAACGTGAAGCACGAAGTCCTGAGCTGGGAACTTCAGCAGCCTAGATCTCTCGCGCAGAGAGACATTCATTTCTTCGACAGAGTGCTCATCTCATTGCGCTCCACAATGCCAAACGTGAAGCTCATACGATACTCTCGAGCTTCCCTAGACGAATTCCATCGCGCAATGAGAGTCGCATACCCTACTCTTCCAAAAGTTCCATCGATCGATCCCCTCTCACCAACTCTGGATGAGAACATCTTCGAGAACCTCACAGTCCTCTCACTGCGTCTCAATGATGCGAAAGGAGTCCAGATGAATGCTGATAATCTGGAATATCCGTTCTTCAACTTCCCCAACCTGAAAGAGTTGAGCATAGTAGGACGTGCCCGCATATTTCTCTGGATCGAGCAATGGACCCTCCCTAAACTCGTTTCTCTCCATTTAGCGATGGAAGATAAAATAAGCTGGCGGATCCTAGAGACTCATGGTGCAGCTCTCACCACATTGAGTTTACAGCTCGAAGATCCGATTCCTGAAACGTACCGTCTAAAGATGCTTTGTCCCCGACTTCTCCACTTTTCAATTTCCATCATTGATCTACCGAAATGGTCCGTTCGGACTGTCGGTCAAGGCATAGACGCAGGACCACACTATCACTTGCTATCGTTCCTCACAGTACATTCCAATCTCAGGAGCATGGCCTTCACTTCTCCTTACCTTATTCCCAACTTCGATAGATGGGTTATCGACTTTGCATTGACTCCCACTTTGCAGTCATTGAGGGAGATCTAGATCATAGGAGATTATCAGAGAGTGTCTGATTTCCTGAAATTCAGACGCACTTTAGCAATTCGTGGAAGGCTGCTCTGGAAGGAAAGGAAAGGAGCGCAGCAGACGACGTTCTTTGACGGAAAGGGGAAAATCATTCATCCCTTGACCTTGTAACTGAAGCCCTATATTGTCTCCATCTTTCATCTGTATTAGATCTGCCATGTAAACCCAGTTGCCTACCACTCGTTCATAACATCTACTGCAGTCCAGCAGCGTTGTCGAGCCATCTCAGCTCAT
The DNA here is from genome assembly GCA_001632355.1 of Sistotremastrum suecicum HHB10207 ss-3. Classification (NCBI taxonomy): domain Eukaryota; kingdom Fungi; phylum Basidiomycota; class Agaricomycetes; order Sistotremastrales; family Sistotremastraceae; genus Sistotremastrum; species Sistotremastrum suecicum. Next base: position 49,793 of record KV428082.1, on the reverse strand, counting down.
TAAATTCGGCGCTCTTCTTTGAATCCTCCGGGAGATGAATATGGATTATATTTCCTATTAAAATAGATTTAGCAGCAGGAACGTTGTATCTCTTGAAAACGTCTTGGGCCTCCGAACTCCAGTCCAAACAAACCAACGGACTTGGCAATCTGGCGGTATCTCCGGCGATCACCGAATTGGCAGAACGCGTCAAAAGGGAAACCGCGGCGCGCTCGCTGACTCGTCTGCCTCCTTCTCCTTCTATTCTGCTCGTATCCGTCTTCTCGTTATTTGCCCAAGATGATGATCAAAGTGAAAGTGCGTACCCAACGAAGATTCATCCCAATCGCATTATTGACGAGATAATTAGACGTTGACGGGGAAGGAGGTCAGGCTACATTGTCCCCAGATCATCCTGTCATTGAATCTGATTTGTCTGCATCAATTGGCAGATCGAGCTTGATATCGATGTTGATGATAAGGTACGCAATGTGTTCGGGATTCTCGATTTTCACTCAGCTCGCCAATGGCGTGTAGATCTCTCGTATCAAGGAGAAAGTCGAAGAACAGTCTGGTGTGCCACCACCTCAACAACGTTTGATCTTTGGTGGCAGACAACTGTGCGTCTGCCTTCTCTGCCTATACTAATTTCCAATACTGATGTCGCGATGCCGCCGATAATGTAGGCCTGATGACAAGACCGCGAAGGAATCAAACGTCGCTGCTGGCTCCGTACTGCATCTCGTCCTCGCTCTCCGTGGCGGTCGATGATCCACTTGCCGATCAACGTCTCGATTGGCTCTACGTCTCCTTTTCTTATATTGTCGTCTCGAATATCCGCTGTCTTAGATCCCTGCATCAATCTTCATCGCTTTTTGACCCCCATTGATTTTCTATTCGTGAGTATATGAGCCTGACTCCGGTTGGCCTACGATATCGGCTCCTTCAAGCAACCACCTCAACGTAACGCTTATCCGCCTTCGTCGCTCGACCTTCTCGATGCCCTGATCTGTGGAGACGTCGTCGGCCAATCTTCCTTCTATCCCGTGCGCCCAGTGATATCGAGCATCGCCGGTTAAGACGAGGACGCTGCCCTCCGGCAGGTATAGCTCATGCGCTTGCTTATCTTCTCCATCGTCCGTCGCAACTCTGACAAACTGCATCGCGCATCCACTCCCCAAAGAAATCCCAATAATCCCATCTCCAAATCTCCGCAATAGATCGACGTGAGGACTGATCCCTTCGCCAGGATCATACATGTTTATAATCGCCTGACGAGCCCTCTGGGGATTGGGGGGGAATAAGAGGGCATATGTGTGATCGTCGAGATGTGGTCTCAGGATAGTCGAGAGTGATGCGAGGAGAGTTTCGAGGAGAGGAGGAAGGCCGTATCCTTGTGAACCTGCCCGTCCGAAGAGCATGATTTGATTCGTTTGGTGAGATGACGATGACGATGAAAAATACGTTTCGTCGAGCGAAGTATACAATGATGTACAGAGATCATGGGGAAGACGGATCGATTGGTCAAAGAATAGACCTGGGATGGGCGGCGCAGTGCGAGAAGCTACTGGCGTCGATACTGGCAATTTGTCGTCGACATCACCGAAGAGCGAGTCAAGGTCAGAATCAGAGTCGGTCATAACAAGACAAATATTAGATATCACAAACTACATGTAACAAAAACATATTTACGATATTACTACCTCCTTCGTCTGGGAGGTGGTGGCGGCGACCGAGTGCGACTACGGCTACGGGACCTAGACATACTTTTGGATATACTTCTGCTCCTCGACATTGACCTCGTCCTAGAACGTGTTCGGCTTCTTGATCTTGACTTCGACCGACTAAGGGATCGTCTGGCATCTCTGAACCTTTCCCGTTCTCTCGGTCGTTCCCTCTCATTGCGATACCTGTCACCATATCTCGGAGCTGGCGACATCTCCCTCCTGTCCCTTCCTCGTCCACCTCGTCCAAAGTCACCACCACCCCGACCACCGCCTCCTCCGCGACCATTAAACGGTCGCTCTCTATCCCTGTCTGCATCTCGTTCTCTCGGACCACGTTCCCTCTCACGGTCTCTGAAGCCCTCTCTGAAGCCATCCCTGTCGCGATCACGATCCCCACCAGGCGGTCCGCCGCGTCCAAGACCAGGGCCCGAAACGCCAGGTCGAGCTCTCCAATGTCCAGTAGCACCTCTCCCAGCACCAGGACCAGCACCCAAAGCACCAGAACCTTGCGGTCCTCCCCATCCCGAATCTCCTCTCCTTCCATCCGGTCCTGCACTGAGAGGTGCATTCCATTTCCCACTCGGCGCACGATCAGTCGACCCGTTCAACCCTGCAGATCCTTTGATCGATAGGGGACCAGCAGCGAGGCCAGCCGTAGCGTTTTTAGGAAGGATAACGGAAATGAGCATATAATCTCCTGGCACGAAGCGAAGTTCGTCGAGCGTCCTTTCCGCTTTTAGTTTCTCCAGTTCTTCGGGTGTAGGTTCGATGAGACCAGATGCGTCTGGTGTGATGTTTTCAGCGATGTTTTTCTCAACAGCGTCGACTGCTGCGATGAATGAGCCTGGGTCGCCAAGGATGTCTCTTGAGTAGACTATTCCTAGCTCTTTTGAGGTGAAGGCACCGCGGTTTGTTGCGTCTGCATATAAGACGCGGAATGCATAGCGAGCGAGAGGATGTCGGAATTCGATAGTGGAGGGCGCAACAGAACGGAGGGTGGTAATTAGTTCGCGAAGGGTAGCATCTTTCCTGTCCTGCTCGTCAGCACATATACTAGCCCCAAAGCATTGAAAGGAGGCGAACCAAGTATAGAGCTGATGTTCATCAGTTATAGGAGGAGTTCCATCTTCAAAAAGGTTCAGTGAATGGAAACCACCGATTTTGACAAATGCGCGGATTAGAAAGGGTACTGTCTAATGAATCACTTTCAGTAAATGTAGCAAAATCAGGGCCGGTACAAGATACGAACCTTCGATCGGTCGACCGTCGACAGCGAGTCGTTTTCTGGAGGCGGGACCGCGTCGACTTCCATCTTTCGCGACGACACAGAACGAATAGAAGCGGAGTTTCAATTCAACTTTTCCTTAGGATTTCTATACGTTTTAGGGAATGGTACAGCGAGGATAATAATACAGGGGTCTCATAAGGCCGCGTAAAAATCAGAGATGAAGATTGCAGTCAGAGAAGTGAAAACCATAAAACATAAAACCCAATCATGGCCCGTGTCGTAATCCCATCCCACCGAGTTCCATCAATATTCTTCCTCGAACCCTTTCAAGGCTCTTTCCGAGCTCATTTCTTCCTTCGAGAGGATTTGGAGGGAAGCTTATTGCTCCCCAAAATGTATCTCGCTTAGAGAGATAGATCATTGGCTTTGGATGGAGAGCGAGAAGCTGCGTCCTCAGATCTTCCCTCTGAGTAAATTTCAAATAAAGGACTTCATCCATCTACATATCATGAGCCAAGTTTGCATCGGCGTTGATACGTAACATACCTTCGCGAACATCACCTGCTCCCAATCAGGCCGAATCGCGCTCACATCTCCCGGGTCAAGCGTCTTGAGAAAGTTTGATACGTCCCTTGCCTTATGCCCACATTTTCGAATTCTACTTGCAATATCGGGTCTTGCATCGATATACTTCATCGCCTCCCAAAGGTGATACGCAGTCGGGTAGATTTTGTTGTCATAATGAACCGGGAATGCTGATACATGCGAAAAGGGGTGCGATCGTTCGAAGTAGAAAGGTTCTCCGACGCTGCCGCCTTGCAGGCCGGGATTCAGTTGTGATGGAGCGAGGAATTGTGAGCCCGGTGTTTGCGGGAATTGGGGCTGGGGAGGTTGAGGTAGGATATTCGATTGAGAAGGCATCATCATCGGCGTTGCTCCGGGTGCACCAGCTAATGGCGGACCAGGTACAACACCTTGCGTCTCTCCTCCGCCCGCTGGCGAAAGATTCGCATTGAGATTGGGTACGTATGGCGATCCATCTGGGAGTGTCCACTGTCGATTGGATAAATTCGCAGGAATATACGTCTGCGCCCGATGAGTCATTCGCTCTTCTTCTAATCGTTGGCGCCGACGTTCTGCATCGCTCAACACCATGTTAGAAGTCCCAGGTGGAATGTATCCTGGTCTATATTGGCGTCCATTCAGATTGGAATTCCCATCGCCAGCGCTGAAGGAGCGGAATACGCGTCCTCGTTTTCTCTGGGACTGAGGTTCATCTTGATCGCGTGCGCCGCCATTACGATATTGTGAATGCGATCGCGTAGGCGTAAGTGGTGGTCGATTGCCCATGAATGGAGTCCCATCAGGATATGTCCACTGATCTGCAGTCATATCTGATCGACCGCGAGCGTGACCTGGAAGTCTGCCAGCATGCTTGCCCCGTCGTCGATCATCGGCGAACAAAGGACCTTGTCTCTCTTCTTCTTCCTCCTCCTCCTCATCTCGACCTCGTCCTGTGAGAGCCGTAGTGAGACTTCTGAAGAGTCCCTTCCGTTTTGGTTGTTCATCTCTTCGATCAAGATGTCCATTAGCGAATCGAGATGAAGAAGCCGAATGTTGTCGATCATGGCCATTAGGTCTTCTTTCACCCTGAGTGTTGAAATAGCTATTCATGTCATGTAATCGCGGTAGTGGCTCTTTCGGAGGGACAGGTAATGGATTTTGGCCGGCGTATGGATATCCAGCTACATTGTCAATTGAGCACTCCGAGTCATAGCGCAACGGTCAGGTAAAGCGAACGTACGATCATCCATGCGGGGTATTTGTTGGAAACGCCTAGGTCTCCTTGGATCATAGTCTCCCCCTCCAGCAGGATATTCACCTGGTCGACCTTGCCAGTACGGATATCCAGCCTGAGTCCCACCGTTCCAAGGTCCCTGTTGATCTCGCGGGGACGAAGATGACGCGCCCATCTATGAACTGCTCCAGACGGAGTGACACGTATTACAGTGATAACGATTGTGCTCTTGATAACGACTTCGATGCTTCACTCGGTCCTTTGAGTGGTTGAGATTTGATGCGAGCCAGGATCGGATTCAGAGAGCCACGAGGCAAGCGCTATAGCCGCCCGGCGATTTTCCTATTCGAGAATGCGGAAAGTTGACGAACCCAGCGTTGATTCCAAAGTTGATTCATCTGAGCCATCAAATGGAGTGAACGCAGTTGTTACGGAGCGTGCTCTTCACTATGGATAGAAGTTAGGTTTTGGGAGATCGAGAACCGGGCTCCGACTGGCTTTGAAGCATGCATCGTCTGGCAACATGTCATGCATGTCATGGGTCAAGGGTTGGTGAAAATAATCTCATGAATTTTCATATTAGGCAAGATGGAGTAGGGGGGCGACATAATGGAACTTATTAGGACTCTAAGCAGTGCACAAATTGCAAGGGAGCAGTTGCAAAACTCGTTTACTATCATGGCAGCATTCATACAGGACGAATGTTACATCGCGTCCGGATACTTTCTTTGTTCCAATGATATCACGTTCAACAACAATTCTGTACTAATGGTGCACCCATGACCAAGACAAATCCATGCCATTTATACCAGGAGTCCTCTACGACATCATGGTCAATAACGGACCATGCGCTCAAACCAAAGTACGCACAAATCATTGCAATTCCCAAATTTCTCCTTCCGGGCTGATATTGAGACACACGCTCAAGTCACCCGATGGCCAGATAAGGGTCGAAGGACATGAATTCCCAAGGTGGAGTGTGAAGGGAAGTGGGAGGAAGTTGACGTTGGAAACGCGAAGCGATTCGTACGGGAAAATGTTGCAGATGTTCCTCGCCGACGACGTACTCACCTGGATGTTGGTACATGGACTCGCGCAGTTGGGGTTTGCGCATAGAGTGAGAGTCCATATATCCCCCGCAAGAGGGTTTATGGTTTCGTTGAAAACGGTGGCGGGCACGAGGGAACTGCCGGGGGTGATGGGGTTGGAGAAGACGGTATGGCATAGGCCAAGTGCAAGGAGAAGGTGAGAAGCTTTGAACATGTCGTTGAGACGAGGAGGTGATGAATATACTGCGTTCTGGCGCTGCAGAGAAGTAGAGCGAGACTGTCCAGCTTTTATATTGGCGAAAAAACAAGTTTTCGGGTCTCTTGTGCCTGAGCGCAGATATGCTGCGGTGTTATTTGACACGATCTACTTCCCTGCGTTGAGATTGAGCTGAAATTTCGTGTCCGAACCAGTCTGCTAGTCCAGAATCCGGCGTCTGTGTCTTCATCGAGACAGAAATTCCAGGAACGTTATGATGATTGCCCTGACCACATGAAGAATCAATATTCATCCGTGTCATGACTTGTACAAACGGAGGAACTTCCGGAGGACGTACTCATTGAGTGCGATATCTGGCGATCAGTTCTACGACGGCTTCCGGGCGCTCGTCTTGGGCCTCAGAGCGTCGGCACGATATGTAGTCTTTGGGAAATGAAGGGAGTCTACTCTGTTTGAAAGAGTGCGGGCCGGGTATGTCTCTGCGTTCACTCGAGAGTATGGGTACAAAACCATGACATTAGATATATGGAGATGTATCGGCTTGAGCAAGAGAAAGAATTGCAGTCTTGGGCCAACAGACACGTGTGATCTGTCTAGATTTTGTTTGGATTGTCCGTGGGAGGTGTATGAAGTTGAAGGGGTTTGAACGAGAGAAACATCATCGACGAATCCAGAGATTAGCCAATAGAAGGTGCAATCCAGAATCCTGCAATGACTCAATGCCAATGCACATGATCGACTTATTACGTAAATTTCTGAGGCTCTTGCTGGCACCTCGTTGCGCCGTTGTCTGAGTGACGTTCAAATTCCTTTCAGACTCGGATGTCACGAATGCTCAACGAATGTCTAACGGACCTGAAGAAAATTCCACTTGGTAATTGTGGAGATACGGCGATCAAGACGCCGTCCCGGAAGTCCTTGAAGTACGCCTCGAAGCCGAACCGGAGCTTGATCTAAACGATCATGTTTTGAAACGATCCAGTTTGAGTGAAGTTCTGAGGTGTCTTTGTTACCCCTGGCGCCTGTGATATAACTCCTGAAACGGAGTCAAATTTCTCGTCATCTAGATCGAAGGCCGGGGAACTCACATAGCCGAGATCCTCCTGATCGCACGTATATCATTCTGTGAATCGCAAGGAGAGTTCACGTGGTCTGAATGATAATCTGCCGGCGTTTGGACCAATCGTATAGACTCAGAGAGCCGGTAATCAGGAACAGAGATAGTAAAGCGGACGAGTCATGGATCAAATAGGATCGAACGCACTATTATAGTGCGTCTTATGCCCACCAGATATCAAAAGGCCGGGAATTAAATACCTGGATGGTGAACACAGCGTGATCAGGAACCGCAACGGGATCAAAAGAGTGAAAACTGACCATGATCTACATTGTAGAAGGCCGAGTGGGCTTGGCAGGACCAGAATGATCAGTGTATGATCATGATGCCTTTGTCATCGATTCATTTCTCCATGTGGAAAGAAAGATATCGCATGTCAGATCATCGAATATTAACACACGTTCGTGTCCTTGCTGTCCGCTACTCCCGGCCTGATGCCCTAATCACTTGAGTTGCACGATGTGCGATACGAATATGGTTTGGTTTTGACAAGGGTCTGTGGTTGATTCGACGGGGATAGAACATGCACGGTTGGCGACGCTCAACAGACGGTAATAGGAAGGGTGTGATTCCACGGCGAAGCCACGCGTCCTGTTAGAATTTTGAGATCTTCGGCAGCTAGCAGACCATGTAGTCACTCACGGTCAGGCTCTTGTGTCCGAACACAGTTTTGAATACATTTTCCTGGGTACTCGATGCTAGGAGGCAGCAAGTGTTGCAAGTAGATCGTTCGAAGTCAATTCCTCATCGACGCATGGGATCTCAGACTTTTCTCTATCGTTGGGTTGTTAAGAGTGATGCCATCCCTTAATTGATCCGTGTGAAGCTGAAGTTCGGCCAAGAGTTCGGGCTTTGAGAGAACATAAAAATCGGTAGAATCTTACGTGAAAAAATGGCCAGAAAAGAGGTCCCATTCACGACAGAGCTGGCCAGAGTTGGATCTACAGGCCTCGACGTTGCTGAGGGGAAATTACAATGAAACGAAAGGTTTGCATCTTTGGGTGGTGATGGCAGGAATTCAGGAAACAACTCTCCTATCTCCACGACGGCGACTGCCGCCAAACATCTTGAACTTGGCTCTCTTGGAGCACTTTGCGTGTATCGAAGTACTGCAACGGCAAACTGGGATGCATATCGTTAGCTATGCGTGCCTCATGTCTTACATCTCACTATAAAAACCGACCTGCTCTCTCCCAGAATATTCGAAGAACTACCTGGAAGAGTGCCCAAAAATCCAAGCAAAAATCTTCTTGCCTCGCCAGCAGTTATGTGCCACCATGGCCAGTGGACGGTCCTCTACATCGACGAACCTGGTATTACACTCAGGCTTGGTGAAGCGACTCATTACCAGTAACGTCAGCGAACCTTTTGTATGGCACACTCTTGATAATCAAGGTTTCGACAACGAGGCATCCAGGTCAACTCGCTTTCTGCCAGCCTTAGTTAAATGCATTGGATTCCGTTCTCCTCTGCAGAGAAGATTCGTACTTGGCCACCTTGAACTCATATGAGGTGGGCCCATCGCGGCGCTCACTCACTCAGTTAAACACTGGACTTCTCGGACTAGGATCGGAAGTCTATCTCGGCGTCGTGCAAGGACCTCGTGGCGCATACCAAATGTCTATGTCGCATTCTGCGCTCAGATCTCTTACTCTTACCCTGAGATACTGCTGTGACTCGCTTTTCTGAAATTTGGTCGTCTGACGGTCTGCCAAATCCGGCAACGAAACTAGGAGATTCAATCCCGGGCAAACCTCGAGTTCCTCGTCAACCCGACTTTGATCCCACGCAATACGACTCAGTCAATTGCATCATCATCTGCCGAAAGAGAAATGCTGTCCAAGCACTTCCCCATCCAAATCTCTCGGTCCAAGCCGAGCTCGGCAGAGACTCTTCTAATCATGCCAGGCCCTTGAGGTTGTTCAATTGTATGGAAGCGATCTTTACGGCGCAGTGTATCTTGCATCGCAGAATGTTGTCTTCGTCTCGCATTCGCAGTGTTCTATCTCTAAGCCTTATAATCGTTGGGTTTGTCGCAGCTGTAAGTGATCCTTCTTCTACGCTCCGTTATCAATACAATGCCCATAGTCTTTGGTTCATCCAACAGGATGACACACCTACCCCTACCATCACCTCTCCGCCTAGTACTCGAACTTCCACTCATTCCGTATCAATCGTGACCGACTCTGGGTATTGGATCCAATCCCATTACGGCCAGTGCGGTATGCGCGATTAATATTCTCATCCATGTGCACAGCTTGACAATGTATCGCAGGCGGAATGGGATATCAAGGCCCCGATCTCTGTACTCCTACGTACAAATGTCGTGAAGTCGTCCCAACCTTTTACTCCCAGGTATATTTGCTATGCATCCTGCCTGTGCAACCATGGCTGACCGAATAGCAGTGTCTTTAATCGAGAATTTGCAAGTCATCGATGAGTAGACTAATGGCATACATCGACTGTAGCACGATACATGAGAGACTTAAATTCGATAATGCAAATTGGAGCAAAGTTTCTACTATTGAACAATCCTGCAAACTATTACGTGGCAAACAATGCAAAGTACAAAAAAATACAAAAGCCGATACAAGATACAAGATAATGATAATGAATGATACGAGATACGAGCGACACATTGCGATAGATAAGGTAATATAAAGATAAAGATAAATTCAAATATGAGAAAGTCCTTCTATGGTCTCCAAACAGGTTTCGTATTCTTGATAACTTTCACAATCTTCTTGATCGATTTCTTCGCGACGACTTCCCCAGCACTTGATGGTCCGCTAGCGATATAATGCTTCCACTTGCCCTTGATTCCGGTGGGCTTTTTGGGTGTTGGGATTCTTGAGACTCGGCGGTAGTCGGTCGGGACGTCGTTGTAGATGAAGGTAGAGTCGACGAATGGGCGGGTGGAGCGGCGAGTTGAGACCTTCGTTGTGGAGGAGCTGGGGCTTGAAGGGGCGGGAGCTGGGATAAGCGTCGAGGCGAGAGAGGGAGAGATCGTGATGACGGCTTCGGTGGAGGTACTAGAGACAGGCTAGAAGACGAGATCAGTACATTTTAACAATGCCAAATAATGAAAATACTCACCTCGATCGAAGCGCAAGGCACTGAGTTCGACTTGATGTAGGAAGACAAGTCGTGGTCGCCATCATAGCGAAGAACCAACGGAAGATCATTGGTGAGAATATACATCGCCCTTTCCACCGATTGATCCTGTGCCTATGAAGCGTCAGTGGTTATTTCAACATAAATCAAAAGGAAAACTTACAGTTCCGACCTCGACAAGCTCAGAAGGAGAATTCTTCTTCGCGTTATTGCGGCGGCGGCGGCCTTCTTGATCGGGTATATATGCAGGGTCCTCTTTGAATGCGTATGCGGCCTGTGACAAAACAGTTAGACACCATGTATGCGCTGAGAATAGAATCAAGAAACTCACAATTTGCTCGAGAAGCGGGCTCCCGTCCTTGCCTTCGGTGGCAGGATCAGTAACGAGCGTCGTACCCGAATCCCACGAGACGAGGTTCTCAACCTCGCTCTCGTCCTCCTCCGGAATAGGGCTCAGTCTGCCAGAGGGAGCTGAGGAAGTGGTGACCACGACCCCGTAGTCCTCTTCGTCATCGTCTTCAAAAGAGGACTCGGAAGCAGGACTAACCCCCAATCTGGAAACAGACCGAGCTACAGGAGACTCACCTTCATCCGCGTCTTCGACCTCCTCTTCGATAGCATCGAGAGGAGGAAGCGGAACATACCTGTGAACATCTTGATAGTGCGATAAACGCAAAGCATCCTCGACGACATCCCCTGCATCCTCTTCGACTGAAGAGTTGACAGAAGCGTCGTCGTCGGGGTCAGCCGAACCCTTATCTCCAGCCTCCTCCTCCTCCTCGATGACATCCAGGGGCGGAAGGGCCACATAATTACGGATGTCCTGCCAGTCCTCAAGACGCAGGGCACTCTCTTCAACAACATTAGCCAACACCAAAGACTTGTCATCCCCAGACGAAGTCGAAGACGAAAAAGAAACATCGGGAGAAACAACAACAAGAGCACGCACCGAATTGTCCGAAGACTCGGAAAGAGACTCTTCGGCGTCGAAGAAAGAGAAGGAGGTGCTAGCATCCTGCGATTCGACGTTAGTCCTAGATGAAGATATAGAGAAACATGAGAGACGTACCTGGTCATGTTCATCGGTGTTGTCGGTGCCTTCACAGAACGCATGCTCGCTCCACTCTTCGTCTGCTTTGCCATCGCAGATGAGCGCAACTTCCTGGACAGAGACATCATCAGCAGGGTTGTATCTCCAGAAGCCTACCTCATCGTGGGGTTCCGTGATCTCCGAAGGACGGACTACGGTCGGGCCTGCAATACGAGTCGAGAGCGCCATCGAAGAAAGTACCACCCCGTAAAGCGATGTGCCGATGACCAGCAAGAGCATCTGTGCAGAAGAGGGGTCAGAGTCTGTAGCGACATGGAGATAGTGTCAACGTACATCGATGTGGGAGTGCATCTTGGAAGCTGCAACTGAAAGGTGAGCGAGTACGACAGAGTCCCGGATACGGGTAACCTGGGCGGCGATGAGAGGAGCAGAGATAATGACGCACAGTTCGCAGAAGACGTTGAAGACGTCGGAGACGACGAAGATCTGCAGGGAACCAAGTGAGACCGAGGCAACGACAACACGAAGAACAGCACGTACGTTGAAGAGAACCAATAAAACGAAAGAAGACCAACTCGCGTCGCAGAGCCATCCACCGAGGACCTCGACCAGGATAACGAACAGAACGATTGCTTGGGCAGCGGTGATTGACATTTTTGCAAATGGCAGGGTGTAAACGCAAAAGCGTAGACAAGAACTCTCAAGAAGATGGGGGTTCAGTGAAGAGAGGGTCACAGCGAGTGCTAGCATGATATGGGACTCGGACGCGACATGTCACAGCGATCCAAAGTCAGAGGCGCCCATGTTCAAGACGCGTCGGACGCGACCAATCAAGGGGCTAAGCGAAGGATCCGCGTCGCGGCTTCCTTGGACCCTGACGACGGAGATCGCTTTCCCAAATTCGGAAGTCTCTCTGCCGCCCCTGGTGGCTGTCAGGGTCCTTTTTTTAGTCACCCCTTATCCTCATTTTCGAAACTCAGCCGTTCTCATTCCCCATTTGGATGTAAAACCGTAAACCTGAGCACCTCCACGGAATTCTAATTACAGAGCTCGAATGTCAAAAGTCAACTCCAACTTTTGACGTCCATTGGAGCTTCGGGCCGATGCCGGTACAGTGCATCCGAATGCCGCGTTTCAATCTCCGACGAGGTCTCTCCATCATTGCTTGCATCGTCGTCGTCGTTAGCAAGTGACTCTTCCATCCTCGTGACGTGCAGAAATTCATAATTGCTGGACTAGATCATACATGACTCGCTCCACGAAGCGCAGCAAAAAATCACGCATTATTCAACCTCACGTTCCAGGTGACGAGCGAAAGGGCGACGAACCGCCGGATGTGCACAAGACAAAACTTCCGCCCGAATTGTGGAGGAATATCGTCGAAGAGGTCGCTCTCTCCATTCCTGATGCGAAAGCTCGCAACCACGCCCTATACTATCTCCTATTGACTTCCCGAGACTTACATTCTGAGGCACGACGTCTCTTGTACCGCGACATAACGTTCGTGCACGGCACCCCTGTCGCGGGCAAGATATCCGATGCACTGCACGCTGGTGCTGCAAAATACGTGCGCTCCATGCGCGCTGCAAATCTCGTCGGCGAGGTAGGGCGACGCGGCAGGTCCGCCAAAACCCATTTTTCCCATCTCCCTCTGGATAGCATGCGTGCGCTTCGGTCTTTGGATTTGTCGGCATCGTGGATTCAAAATCCATCTGAGCTTGTCGAGCTTATTAGATGCTCCATTCCACGCGACAGTCTTGTAGCATTTCACGTACTCCTATCCTTCGACGATGATATTGTCCCATTCCTTCTACAGCAGAAGAATATCCAGTTTCTTTCCCTCTATCGCTTCGACGATAAACCTACATCGCCCCTCCAACCACGCCAATTGCTGCCAAACCTCAAACGTTTCAAGCTACACGAACTAAACGCAGTTACTAATAACTTCCAAGAATTCATGAAAGATCGCCCCATTACCGTCTTTCACTCCGGCTCTTTCTTTCGGTTACCAGACTATTGGAGCACGTTCACGTTCGCCCCTCAGTTGCAAGCTCTTGATTTATCCAGCTCCCAGGTCAGCTTCCAGGGGCTCAAAGAGTTTCTCGAAGTCGTCGCCACAACCGCCATCAATCTGCGCCTCTTCGCTTGCGCTCAAATTTCAACTTTTCAAGGTGGGCGATTTCTTTTCCCCTCAACTGTGACACTACATTATCTAATTTTCACACGTTGCAGAGGTTGCGCCTGCAACTATACCTGCAGTATTTTGCGTATTGAACAAGCTTCACCACCTCGAGGCATTCACCGTTTCTTTTACCTCCTTTACAATCGGAGAGTTAGATATCACGAATATTCCGAACGTCGTCAGCGACTTCGGAACTCCCACACAACTCAAGTCGATACTTCTGACCCAACGCACTGTACTTGGACATGGCGGCGAAACTGTCCTCGAATTCTGCTATACTCCAGAAAGTGGATGGACCACAGCTCAAAAATATGACCTGCACAGAGAGGACTGGTTTGAGACATGGCTACGCAAGTTGGACCTGGCGTATTGTTAACGCATGGCTTTGTCGTAAAGCTTCGGGATTTTTTATTTGTCTATTTCTATCCATCATTTCATATCGCAAGAGAGATGTTTTAGACTCTTCTGAGTCGTTCTGTTCCATAAAGCACTTTTTCACCACAAGGATCCGCGATTGGTACCATTTTCGATGTAAAATCTCCAGTCGGCCGAGACAAGCTGACAGACTGCCGGATTTTCCAAGCAGCATCCGGACACCGATGCCGAGCCGGAGCAACTTGAAGTTGGACCGTCAACTTGGACGTCGTCTGCGTTGTGCACTATTTTGCCCTCCAGTCTATCATTGAGTGTATAGTTTGGACTATGCCTCCCGTCACGCGCAGTCATAAATCTCGCATCCCGAAAGCTCCAGATCCCGAACCAACGCTACCCGAAACGCTGGATGGACAGAAGTCGAAACTGCCTCCAGAGCTACTGAGGAACATCGTTGAGGAAGTCGCATTATCCATTCCTGACGCCAAATCTCGCAACCATGCCCTATACATCCTCTTGTTGACTTCTCGAGATCTACATCGTGAAGCGCGACGCATCTTGTATCGCGATATAACATTCGTGAATAAGACTCCTGTCGCTGGCCAGATTGCCAATGCCCTGCACGCTGGTGCTGCGAAATACGTGCGTTCATTGCGTGTTCAACACTTTGATCTTCAAAAAGGGCGTCGAAACAATGCCAAGACGCATTTTTATCATCTACCCCTTAACCGTATGAATGGGCTCCAGTCCTTAGAGCTCTGGGGGAAGTGGATGAGCGATGCATCTGCGATCGCAGATTTCCTCATAACATCTATCCCGGTGAACAGTCTCCTCAAGTTCCAAGTAGTCCTACCCATGTCCAATCCTTTACTCCGGTTCCTCCAGCAGCAGAACAGGATCCAATTTCTTTCCGTTCAAAGCTTGCAAATCAACCTCACGACGGCATCCCTGTCATCGCGTCAATTGATGCCAAATCTCAAACGAATCAAGTTGCTCATTACTTCAGACAACGATGGCTTCCAAGAGCTAATCGAAGAACGCCCTATCACAGTATTTCACCTAGGCTCCCTGTTGGGGTTACCCACATGTTGGAGCACATTTGCCCCACGGCTCCAAGCTCTAGATGTATCAACCTCCATCGTCGGGGTCCCCAAATTCCAAGAGTTTATCGAGATTTTCTCGACGACAGCCGTCAATCTGCGCGTGCTAGCTTGCTTTAAAGTCGTATCTTGGTCAGGTTCGTGATGCCCTTCAATGGCTATCAGTATTTCACGATGTCTAATTCGCACGTTCTTAGGTGCACTTCCTCGTACCATGCCTGCAGGGTATAGTGCACTCAGCAATCTTCGCCATCTCGAGGCCCTCTCCGTGTCGTTCGATGCCGCTTCAAATGGGCAACTCAATGTTATGACCATCCCGGACGTTGTCGGTCCTCCGACGCAACTCAAGTCTATATTTGTGACACAACGAGCTAACCAAGTCATCGCCGACGAACTACTACGCGATTCTGAAAGTGGATGGACCTCAGTTCAAAGAGAAGGGATGATGAAAGAGGATTGGTTTGAGATACATCTTCGGAAGCTAGGCCTTGCATATGGTGATGAATAGCACATTCAGGCATCCTGAAGCTGCAGGTTTTTTTGACTCATCGTATCATATCGCAATTGTAGGGTATCAGCATACAGCGCAGCACAAATAATCTGCATATAGTTGCTTACCAATTGCATCATCTCGACACGGCCCTCTAGCATCTGCACCTTCCGCACATTTTCTGTAGGACGAGGGGAATAATCGTCGTCGACTCATCTTGGGCTTCCGATGCCGACGTCGATGACCACCTCCAACCGAATCAGCCTGTTCGGTCCTCCGATCCTAAGAGATGCCATCGTGATCATCGTGCATTACTGAGGCCTAATTTTTTCTTCATCCACTGATTTGACGTTGCAATCTTTCCGATCCCTCAAAAAGTCTCTCGTTGTCGCACGGAATGGAGCGACCTCAGGCTCCCCACGAAATCATCGTCATACCCAGCCCAGAAGAAGCAGAGCAAAAAATATTGTTGGGTCACTGCCTTGCAATGAGGATTGAAGTACCCGTCGTGGAGCACGGCTTTTATTTGGAAATTGAAAGTCGATCAATGCGTCCCTCTTTCAATCGTTACCAAAGTATGGCTGACAGCTTCAACCAGACATGACAGCACCTCAGCTCTTTCTCTATTTCACTATGGCATACTGGCACCATACGTGTTTGCTCTTGAGAGGAAGTGTTCTTGGCCATCTGTTCGTCATCGACGATTTGCGTCTGTTCGGCTTTGACAAAGACCTTCAGAGTTGTCCTCAAGATCACCGATTGAGGCCAAGGATAGAAAGACAGTAAAGGTTGTTGCGTATTCACAGCTCTATATCAAGAGCTTATCGTGCGTAACATGGTTTCGTCCCGGAGGGAAACGAACACGATGTCGATATGCTTCTCGTGCCTTCCGACCCTCCTAGGGTTAACCTTGGCTCTGTCAGAACTCTCGAACAGCCCATTGATCACGAGCAATGCACGGAGATGCCCACGTTTCTGCGTGGATCTTTTCCCGAGGCAGTCCTTCGCAGCTTTCATGCTTTCATTCTGCTTGATGAACCACTGTTGCACCTCTTCAAGCGACAGAAGGACGGCGCCGAACTTTTCTTGACGGGCATCCGACGCATTGAGGTCCGACGCTCTTCTACTGGCTTCGAAGTACGCCAGATCTCCTCTGCGGACTCAACTCCGGGGGACTTAACCGTAGCTTCTAAGCCTACAACCCAGCGAATTCAAAGGCTTGGCTGATCGCTATTGCTACATCGAGAGTCTCGCACGTTTTTCAGGCTGGTACGATTGAGCTGATCGCCGAGCCCGTCGTGTCATCAGCCCACCTCAATGATGATCCGGTTGGGCAGCTTTTCATCTGTCTGTTGCCAAGGTTCCTCGTTCTTCCTCTTGCGCTGTTCTTGGCTCGGCCTTCAAATGGCATCCAGTGAGCCATTCTAAGTAATAAAGCCGGCTTGTGACGCAAGACTTACGAGGGAAATCTTCAATACACTGACCACCTATTCTCGTCCTCTCGCCTTGAAGAAATGTCACGACACGCTGGGCGCTAGTTGACGAACTATTCTCCGGAACGACTGTCGTGATCAAATACATCTGGGATGTGTTATTCTGTCTGACAAACGGTTCCTGCTCGACGTCAGCTCAATTCTCTTCTCGCCTCGGTCGCGTGTTGGGCTGATCATGGAATCGCACAGGATGGATCTTCGGGTCGTCTGCCAGCAGTTTGGGCGCTTCATTCTCTTTACCATCATGAGAGGGCACATTCCCGAAGCGTTCCGAATATCTAACTCAATTTCCACCCTCAAGTTTGTTCTCTTTTCCTCGGTATCCTTTTCTGAATCCTGTTGGTCAATTCTGTTCGGGGTTCTGCCGGAATCTGGATTCCGGGGTGAAGCTGGCAGATTCAGTCCCGGACGAACCTCGAGTTCCTGGTCCACCTGACTTAACCCGTGGCTGATAACGACGAATCAAAGAAACTATAATCTGCCACATAGGGAAGTGCTCGGCACGCTGACCCCTGATCTAGCAAAGATTGCTAAGTCGTATAAAGCGACTGTTCTCGCGCATGAAATGCTACGTCCAAGCATGCTGTCTTCGTTCCGAACTTGCAGTGCTCTGGCTCTGAGTTTGATGATCTTCGGATCTGTCGTTGCGGTTAGTGCTTATTTCTTCCTTGGCGAGGGTCATGCTGATATCACTATTCTTCTAGCAGGACGATACTCCTACGCCTACAATAACTTCTCCGCCTACTACATCGTCAACTCATTCCGCGTCAACTGCGAATGAATCAGGATACGGGATTCAATCTCATTGGGGCCAGTGCGGTATGTCCTCTTCATACGACAACAGCCATGTCTGCTCACGATTTCATATATCAAACAGGAGGATTGGGATATCAAGGTTTCGATATCTGCACTTCCACGTATAAGTGCCGTGAGGTGGTTCCGACGTATTATTCCCAGGTACGTCTTGAATCGTCGTATGTTGATATTCGATAGATCTGGCTCACTCATCTCCAGTGTCTCTAATGAACGACTCGCTAGTTAGCGATAAGGCGATTATTCATCAGATATGAATACAGAAAACATGCACAAGATGTTTCATATGTATATAGTTAATAGAAACTCGGGTCCAGATGCATCTCAGCCGATTCAATGTTTGAGTGGATGCCCCGTTTTCAATGTCCGCCATTTGCTGTGTGAACTGCGCTCAACCCGTCGCTTAACCCGTCTTCACTCCCCGCACCGTGTCCCTCATAGTATTGTTCTTTTAATATTGCTCATGACTCAAGAGATTGAAATTAGCAGGGAAGCACCCTTTGCTCAACCTCTCGTCCGGGATGACGAGCCCTCGCTCGATGAGAACCGGGATGGACTTCCAATCAAACTTCCTCCAGAGCTGTTGAGGGTCATCTTCGAAGAAATTGCACTCTCCATTCCTGACGCCAAAGCTCGCAACCATACCCTTTTCAATCTCTTATTGATCTCCCGAGATCTATACCCGGAGGCGCGCCGCCTCTTATATCGTGATGTAACGTTCGCACACAACACCTTTGTCGCTGGCCAGATCTCCGACGCACTTCACGCCGGTGCTGTGGGATACGTGCACTCCCTGCGCGTTGAAAACTTTGGTGTCGGCGCGGTGCGACGCGGCAGCTTCGACAACATGCATTTCTCCCGCCTGCCACTGAACCGCATGGATGGGCTTCAATCTTTGACTCTGTGTGGTTCGTGGACCAGCGATGCATCGGAGGTTTCAGAATTCCTTAAATCTTCCATCCCGGTCAATAGTCTCCTTAAGTTCCATGCAGTCATGGTCTTAAGCGATGCTCTTCTTTCGTTCCTTCGACAGCAGAACAACATGCAATTTCTTTCTCTCCGTGGCTTCGATCATCATTCCACGACGTCCCTCCGATCAAGTCAGCTGATGCCAAAACTCAAACGCCTGGCTTTAACTTATATCACAAACGACGTTAAGTTTACGGAACTCATTGAAGAACGCCCTATCACTGTGTTTCACACCGACTCTCTGTTTCATGTTCCACAATACTGGAGCCCATTCGCTCTACGCTTGCAAGCTCTGGATTTGTGCAGCGAGATGGTGGGTACCCACTATTCTGCACAGGTCCTCGAAATTGTTGGGGAAACAGCTGTCAATCTGCGCTTGTTCGCTTGCTTGGAAGTCACGTTTTACCCAGGTTTGTGATGCCCTTCTGTGTATACTCACATTCGAGACCCTGACTGCCGCACTTGTAAGATACTGTTCCTCAAACCATGCCTGCGATGTTTCATGCACTCCGCCATCTTCCCAAACTTGAGGCGTTGTCTGTTTCATTTGCTGCTGAGTCGATCGGACAACTCGATGTTATGACCATTCCGGACGTTGTCAGCACGTCTTCACACCTCAAGTCAATTTTCGTGAGACAACGCCCTCTGCCTGGACGCGTGGACCAAGCTATCGCCCAGGAACTCCAATACGATTCTCGAAACGGATGGGCTGCATCTCGAAGAGATGGCATGACGACAGAGGACTGGTTTGAGTTATCTCTTCGGAAGTTGGACATCGCATATGTATGACGCATTTTGTGTGTCCTGAGCCTTCACATTCTGTGATTCGTTCTCGTGTGCTACTGGTTCATCGACAATATTTCGTCCTGTTTCGCTTTTTTCGACAGACGCCCATGACCCCTTAAAAATGTCATTAGATTTTCATAAAGCTAGTCTATTGTCGCGCACAAACCACACCCCGAACGACTCAAAAAGTACTGTATGCATATGGAGTGCTGGAAAGACGGCTGAAGATGTAGTTCGGATGGAAATGTTACTGTAATATATTCAATCTCCGTCACCTAGTACCGAACGTCGACGCAGTCAACGACAATCATCACGCTGGATAACCCATACCCTTGCAAGATCCTCTTTCCAGTGCTGGGCTTGCTGAACTCGACGAAGAAATATATTTCTCATCCCTTACCTCCCAATACACCCGCACATACTCTCAAGAAGGGTATGGTCGGTGGTATCACATGACACAAGATACTATACTGTGGCTTGAACGTCTCTCCTTACCCTTGGACCTCATACAGTCTTTTCTGAAAATATGAAATCTGGACCTTACTTCCAGGACCTGAAAGAATTTCCAAGTCTCGGCGCGAGAGCATGAATACGTTCAACGTGTGGCATTTTCGGGACGTTGGTGGTCAACCGATGACATATATATATATATATCATCGTCATCTTCCTCTCTCCAATCGCGGTCTCTGGAAATCGATACAAAGCAGACGTGTTGACCTAGAAATGCTGGACTATATGTGAACGATTAAAAGTGTGCCACGCTATTTTATCCGCCAACCAAACTCTGCATCATTTGTCCGACTCTGGGAGACCTATATTCATGAACATATCCCCTTATTATATTGCCTCTTGGTCATCGCCTCGTGGTTGTCTGCGGAAGCTCAGTCTATTTGAACCCGTCAGGCGCTCACCGCTCTCCTTTCTTCACCATCATAACCTTCCTGCCGTGTAAAGCCTCCTATCGATATGCAAGCTGAAGATCAAGGTGTGCCCTTTGTGATCTTCTGCTGCTCTTCTTACACTGTTCACAGCAAAGTTGATGATGGCCATGGTCGAATCTCAACGCGCGAAATGGGCTGCAGAAAGGCTCATGCGTCCTTCTCCGATACTCCTTTCCAGCAGATCCTGGTTGAGAAGTGAATACGATGCGACTTCGAGCCAACATCGACAGATTCGTTCGACGAATGCAATGGTAGTGCAAACTGCATTCATCGGGGCAGAGCCTGAGTTTTCGGCCACCCCTGTCTCTGAGTTGCGAGAAAGTATGGCGCACCACTTGTCGTTCGTTCCAATAGTGTCGCTAATTCAACCTGAATTGTAGTCAGCTTGCGGGACATGCTGGCTCCTTATAGGCATAGAGTAAGTTTCTATCACACTTTGATGAGCCACCGGCATCTGACATTGTGCCAGGGGCGTTATCTTTTAGCGCGTGTATATCTTCCTCCTGGTGCTGTCTTTCATCGCTCATGCTCATTTTCCCACTCATCACAATCGTCAGCTAAATCCCTGTCCATTAATCTGTATGTCGAGGATCGCCAGGGCGATGCCATCTTGGTCACCGTTTACAACTATCCCCGCTTATTCCATACCGGCGACGAAGAATTAAACCTTTACTTCCCAAAAGGTCGAATCATCTTGATTCGAGAGCCTTGGGCAAAGCCAGATGGTGGTCTCGCACATCATTTCATCAGGGTCGATTCTCCTTCCGACCTTGTGCTGTTGGACGCTTCGGAGCCTATACTTCGCGAGAAAAAATGGCAGACGGAGATCGAGGCCACTCGTAGACTCCCTACTTCAGCGGAAGAGTTTCGGGTTCAAGGCAATGCCCTATTCAGAAGAGAACTCTTCGTTCCCGCGGCTATGGCATGGTCAAGAGGCTTAGAGCTTGATCCAGATTCATTCGTGTTACAATTGAATCGCTCACAAGCTTACCTCAAACTGCGATGGTTCGGTGCTGCATTGGCAGACGCCCAAGCCGTACTGTCGCACTCGAACCTAAATCCAGAAATTCTGCAAAAAGCCGCTTTCCGTGCAGCTTCTGCCGAGTATGGACTTGGGCACTATGAAACAGCCCTGTCGCGCTTCCTATCTTTGGAGTCTTGTGCGGAACGGACTGCGTATATCTTGAAATGTCAAGAAAGGCTCCAAGAAGCTCGGGGAGTTTATTCAATGAGTGGGCTCTTTGAAGCGGGGCAGACTACACAAGGCGATATCGATGTGGCCGATTATAGCAGTCCAGCGATACACGTTGGGCCTGCACCTAATCGCAGAGGCGGGAGAGGCGTTTTCGCCACGCGTGACATAGAGTGTGGAGAACTTCTCGTAAGTCAATTCCTTGAGATCCGATAGCCTTCCTACGAAGTGACTCACTGTCAAACGTAGGTGGTCGCCAAACCGTTCGCTTCCACTGTGTACGATTCACCGGATCGTAGCCAGGTCATCGTCACGAATCTGCAAACCTCCGCTGTTCATAATTTTACCACCCTGGCGCTGATGCATAAGGTCACGATGAGGCTATTTGGATGCCCAGAAGAGAACAAGCTTATCTCTGCATTGCATAGCGGACCGTGCGTCCCAGAGCCGTCCCTCGCATTTCCTCCTTCTGCACCCCCACCGCCGGCTCCTACCAAACCCTCCTTCAGAACGGACGTTGACGTCCACAAAATTGAGAACATCGTATCTCATAACTGCTTTACTCCAAAACGAGATAATCCCTCCTTCATCGTCTCCGTCCAGCCAGCAAAGGCGCAGGATTCGCTCGCCCTCTACGCGATGCCGTCCCTCTTCAATCATTCATGTCTGCCTAACGCACTTTGGGTCTGCTTCGGTGACATCATGATAATCCGCAGTATTGAACGGATTGATCGAGGCCGTGAAATTACGATCTCATATTCGCTGATGTCAGATAAGAAACTTCAGGACGCGGCTATCGAGTCACGTCTGGGTGCGAAATGCGACTGCGCGCGATGCGCCTTCGACTCCGAGAATGTGACGGCAACTCAGAACCTATATTCCCTATATCAAGAGAATATGCAGAACAAGCTGCAAAGAATGATGACTGGTCAACAACCTTGGGGGTCTCGCACCGAAGCCAACCGATATCTTCAACAGGTCATTCGTCTTCTCCCACAATCGAACTATCCAAATCTGCAACTATTCCTTGCCCATGAAGATCTTATGCAAGTTGTAGAGCAAGAAGCACAAGTCAGGGGGGACGCCTCTTTGGTGATTGTCGGCATCCGTCACGGATTCGATGCTCTTAAAGCTGCCGGTCTTTCTGACATCGACACCCGAGCAACAATGGGCGCCAGAGGTAGCGTCAGTAGGAACATGGCTCACGTCATTCCTTTCTCAAAAGCGAGAGTTCCGGTTGAGATGCCTGTCATGCATCTTCTTCAGATCATCGCACATATCTCAGCAGCGTTCAAGACTCTCTCCCAAAGATTATTGGCCGAACGTTGGCTTCGAGGTGCCTGGTGGGGTAAGTGGAACTCTTATCCTGCTTCAAAGTACCTAACTGATATCCGTTTGTTCGAAAGTACATGAGACGTGCTTTGGCGGCGGGCAAGCTCTCTTCGACATAAGAATGCGACAGGCGTTATACGGGATGCCTTTGCCGACCGATGTTGACTATTCTTGGGAATGAGCGAGAAGGCGCTACATCAATTTCTGATCCAGCCGGTCAATGTATGATCTCATCCATAGCATTCTCACTAGTCTAGGCTGTAGCGCTCAGTATGAGTTTCTTGGGGGGGTTTTTTTTTTTGAGTATTTCTTGAAAGTTGAATTGAATGAGAATGTTTCTTGCAAAAATTGATTGGCTAAGATGCAACGTTGTCGGGAGCACGCACCGAGATACTTTTACTAGAGAGTGTATAAAACTATTTGTCTGTTATTTTCGAAGATGCATGACATGCAACACGCTCGAGTCGCGCTGCACGCGTGCATGATGATGCGTGCCGAGATGCCGACGGAAGCAAATGAGCGATCGGCGTGAGACTCACTCCAATGTTGACTGCTCCTTGCATTGTGCGCCGCCTCGTTGCAGGCCTAGAAAATTCAATGACCACCCCGAAATTCTGCAGAATTTACTCCCAGGCACGACCCCCATGCTTTCACCACTGAAGCCCGTTTTCTGTTACGTGTGTTAGCTGGCTACGCGACAGAAAAGGAAATCTTTCAGAAGGTGTGTTGAAATTAATTAAGTAACACCAGATTTACCTTGAAGCGAACAGAAACCCAGGCACTTAGAACATACTTGGGGTATTTCTTTCCCTATATAGTTGTCGCTAATACCGAGTCCGTTTCAGGCACATCATGCGTGCGGCCAGGGCGAACAATTAGTATCTCCGCTGGCGCTGCCGCAAATGTCGGTCGCCATAATGCGGTCTTTTACTCCTGACCACCCATCACGACTCTCTTAATATCAAGCAACGATCCTATTGCTCCTCATCTCACGATACGAAATTCCATGATCATGTCAGAGCGAACGAACGGACCGGCATGGCTTTCAGCCTTGCCTGAACAGGCCGATTTCAGTCATATTGGAGGCAACGCCAGCGCCGATATCAAGCAGCAAGTTGCCAATGTCCATAAAGAATTGATGGACCTCCGGAGCGGCTTTGGAGAGAATATCGCGCATAGATTTGATATCAAGTCGATTGATATCGCAAGGCATCATGAAGGATCGAGAAAAATGAAAGCAACGGTTTACTGCGAGGTCAAGGTTGAAAAAGGTGAGCAGTCTTCATCTCGATCTGGATATTTTCACTGAGTCTTAGTAGATATGGTTAATAAACTGGGGGATTTGCATGGAGCTTGTGCTTCATATCTAGTCGGCAAGTCCCTTCTTCCCTCTTCTCTGACATCGGTCATGTTAAGAAGTCGCTGTCTTCAGAAACGTAAGCCAAGTCAACCTGAGCCGACCACATGGCTGCCAGATGACCTTCTTGCTTCATAGAATATCCTCGTTCCCGATTGTTGCGCTCAACAGGGCTCAAGGGTCATTGCGTGATTTTGGTGTCTCTCACGTTCGTTCTCCTCATTCACGCAGAGTTAATTATTGAGCCTCTTCCACAGAGCATCACTACTGCCTTTCACGGACGTGCCAAACTGCGAGTAGCCTTGTGGTCCAGGGCAAACTATATTTACTAATGCTTTCTCTTGCAGAGGTACGACCCTTCGAATAGAAAGCACATCTCTGTCTGTCGGAAATCGAGCACTGAGTGCACGACTAGAGGTGAGCGAATCCTCCAAACTAAATCAGGTCTTAAATCTTAATTCGGACCAGGCTTGGGATCTCAAAGCAGACAAGCTGGTATTCTCGGGCACCCATTTCAAGATGTTTGCCGCCAAATTATGAAATCCCCAGATCACTCATCTCCTCTTGCCTTTTCACACTTCGCTCGTTATGATACTACGACTCATAATTCTTATGAATAAGTTAGATGTACTAATGACAGATATATCTTCACTGTAGACGATTACTATACACGCTCTATAAATCTTTAGTTGACTGGCTTAAGAATCTGTTTTGTCTATCAGGAACCAGCTTTCCGATGCTTTGTCGAATTCCAGTTCCGTATCCCACTTATCGGTGCCCATCCATTTCGAACGTTCGTATGAGTCCCACCACTGGATCTGAGCTTGGCTCCCGGTCCATAGATAATCAGCAACGTGAGGACTCGGTCCCATGAACTCGTGCCTAGAGACGGTCAATCCTGCTGGACCATTGACAGTAATAGTACCTAGCACACCTTTTGGTCGAAAGACCATCCTGTGATACAAAATTGGTGCTGTTTGTGGGAGCTTTATCCACGGTGTTGGAGTAATACTGATAAACGACTTGATTAAGGTTCTGCCCAGCATATACTTTCACCTGCGTATTGCCCAAATGTAGTCAGTGAAACAATGACTGGATACATATGAAAGACACACACGGTATCGAAACCAGAACGAGCTCCGTAGTCCCGAGGTAAAAGCAGCTTTCCACTTTTAGGCGACGGGCGAGCGTGAAGAGGCCATTTCTCGAGAGGCCATGATTGAGTCATGATGCGAGCTGCTTCCGACGACTTCAGCTTAGATTTCTGTTCATTCTGGAGTGCTTTCTTTTCCGCGGTAGATAGGGTGTCCCAAGTGCCTTTCCCGTCGGCATGCAGTTTATCGTCTCTCTGCTTCAGAAATGCAGACAATGACTTGTCGTCCCATTTACGTGGCATTCTGACGGTATTGATGATGATATAGTAGCCTGATCTCGCAAGAGACAACAGTGACAGAAAAAGAGAGCAATTCCGGGTGTTTCAGTTTCAAAGCTGGCTTGCGACGCTCAGGAAGACTGGGCGCTAGAGAAAAAGAGACATCCCGTCACGTGGGATCTTGACGCCTCCCTTAACCTGCCCTTTGCTCGCTCATGCCAGGTCGAAATAAGAGGGTTGCTTATCTTTACGATAGTGAGAAGTCTTTTCCCAACACCTCGTTGCACCTGTTTGACTGAGGCTGCTAGATGACACCGGCAACTTTTCGTATGGTCTCGGTCATCCGATGAAACCGTTCAGAATACGGATGGCACATCAGTTGGTGGCTTCTTATGGGATGCTAGACAAGATGCAGGTCTTAGTGAGTGTTATCACACTCCCTCATCTACTATGTGTCTGACACGACCCGGTCCCAGCGTCCTCGGCGGTCTACACCTCAGGAGATGACAGCATTTCATACGGACGAATACATCGATTTCTTGAACAGAGTGACTCCAGAGACTGCAGAGGAATTGACAGGGCATGGGCAGCGCTGTGAGTTGTACTTGTCTTTTATCTAATGATTCGAACTCAATATCCTTGCATTGTGAAGTTTTGGTCGGGGAAGACAATCCAGCATTCGAAGGAGTCTTTGACTTCTGTTCAATATCCGCAGGCGGATCGATTGGAGCAGCGCAGAGATTGAACATAGGAGCTGCAGATATTGCGATCAATTGGGCTGGTGGTCTGCATCATGCCAAGAAGAGGGAAGCCTCCGGATTCTGCTACATCAACGACATCGTCCTTGCCATCCTTGAACTCCTACGTGTTTTCCCTCGCGTTCTATACATCGACATCGACTGCCACCATGGAGATGGAGTAGAAGAGGCTTTCTACACTACGGATCGCGTCCTCACTTGCAGCTTTCACAAGTTCGGCGAATACTTTCCAGGAACTGGACATGTGGATGATCGGGGAACAGGAAAAGGCCTGGGATATTCGGTCAATGTCCCACTGAAAGATGGATTGACGGATGACGCCTTCAAAGGAGTCTTTGAGCCGGTCATCCAGAAAATTCTCGAATGGTATCGTCCAGAAGCCGTCGTCCTGCAATGCGGTGCCGATTCTCTTTCCGGCGATAAATTGGGCTGCTTCAACATTACCATGGAAGGACATGCCAACTGCGTTCAGTTTCTGAGAGCCTCAGGAATTCCTCTGATCTTATTAGGAGGAGGCGGCTACACCATCAAGAACGTTGCACGAGTCTGGACCTACGAGACAGCCTGTGCACTCGGTATCCAAGATACGATCGATCCAAATCTGCCCTGGAACGAATATTTTGAATGGTTCGGACCCCGGTATAGGCTGGAGGTGCCGGAGACGAATATGGAAGATGTCAATATCCGTGATGGACATCTGGAACACATTAAGTACGTTCATGAATACTTAGAATGAGCCGTAACTCACCTCTCCATCAGATCGGAAGTCCTCCGTCATCTAGAAGACTTACCTTTTGCGCCTTCCGTTGGCATGCATCATGTTCCCACGGAAAGCATTGGGGACCACCTTGGCTATTCTATGCAAGAAGATCACCACCCTGAGGAGCTGAGCGATCTGGACGAGATGATTGCTGGTGCGTACTACATCTTATTGTCTTCGATTCATTTGCTCATCATTTTCATTCAGCTCGCGTTCGTGATGCCTTCAACGCAAATTCCGAATCCCTTCCGTCATCCGACGATGCCGATCTGTCAGACGACAGTGAATCCTCATCTTCCGTATCATCCCTCCATCGATACCGTTCTTCTCGCCGTCGCACACATCTCGCCTTCCCTGCCGAATGGCATGCGCATCATCATCAAGTCCGACATCCACCTTCCAAACGACGGAAATTCTTCAGCAGTTCATTGGTGTGGAACGCGAGTCGAAAAGAAGTTCTGTTGATGCAGCAGATACCGGACAATGAAGACTCAATCGTCATCGTTGCTGATCAAGATGAGCAGGATGAAGGTGATGGCGAAGAAAATGGACACATCGAAACTAGTGCGGTGCGGGGGCGCGGGACTAACCGTACAATGCTGGATCTGGGATGGGGTGACGACTCGGAAGATGTGAATATGCGATTGGGGTAAAGATCTCTGTAATCTGTGCGTTATCTGCGTTCGCTTGGTTATTTATACTTTGTTGTGCTGTGCTGTGTACTACTCGTATTTGCTGTATTGGTCTAGTTTCTCTTTCCTGGTTATAATATCTACTTCCTCTGTATTAGACAACTGCACAGTGTCCTGGATCTTTACTATAATGCTTTGACGGGGAACTCAAGACGCCGGAGAGGGGCGAGCAATACCTTTCTGGGTCAACGAGTGTCGAAAGCTTTGCAGTTGACTCTCCGTACGCTGATTTCTAACGCCTCACGAATGTGGTTAAAAACTACCTCTGGTTCGGCGAGGATGGCGATACTGAGAATCGATAGCAACGCGTCGTAGCAGCTCTCGCGCCGGCCAGGTTGCTGCGTTGACTACAGCGCGTGACGTCACGCGTCTAGGACTCACTTTGGCCACCGAGTTTCACTTCTCCAGTCAAAGCTATGAGAAAAGGATTCATTAGTGACTATTCAGCGGTCCTAGCCGTGCTTATATACGTATAGAAATAAATGAGTTGGGCTACAGACAACAGGTTGAAGGGAAATGCTAGAGTGATAAAGAGTGTCTTGTCTTGTGGAAAAAGAGAGTCCTGGCGTGTACGATACAGAGTTCGAAAAAAGATGTCCGTCGGGCGTAATTAATCCTCCCAAAACCTAAGAAATCACATACAGTAAAGACCTCACGAGAACATAGCGCAAAGTACAGCGCACGCCGTGAAGAAGACAGGTAGCCTTACTCCAGACGAAAGATTTACTGCATTATTTTTATGGCCACTTCCAGAGCCGGTGGGGGAGGAGGAAGGTGTAGATGACGCGGTCAGCGTTGCAGTGACAATGGCAGGCAATTCCTGCACCGAATGAGTGGGTTGGGTCCCTATCTGGCCATTTCCAACGATCACCATCGTCCCATTGGAAGGAACGCCGTCAACTACGACGAATAGCATGAGGGGACCCGGAGTGATCAAATTCGGGTTGGGAGGAACTTGTGAGACGTGCAGGGTGATGGTACCGTTGTCGAGAACGGTGTAGGTGTTGTTCAGTTGGAGGAACCTTTGTCCCATATTAAGAGCGTGTGTTGTGAACCCTGGTCGAACAATGACCACCGTGGTATTGGCCGCAGCATCGTTAGCAGAGCCGGTGTACGAGGACGGTGAGAGTTGGATGTCGAATGGTGATCCACCATAGGACAGAGTCTTCGGGACACCCGTGGGTACAGGACGAGTTGTCGCTGAGAAATACGAAGGGTAGAAACGTTCAGCCCGGTATGTCGTTGGGTAGGCAGTGGTCAAGTTGACGTCGACGTTGGGATTGGAGCCTGCGATGAGAACGGATGCATCGGGGAGAAGGAGAGCAACCGAGTGATACATGCGCGGAATCTGGGAAGACTGTAATCCACCTCTACTCCATCTCGATCCAGCGGCCGCATTCGGGTTGTAGATAGCTGGCGTCAAGACGGGCCCGGCGGCTAAACTCATTCCGAAGGGCATGTCGCCGAAGAGAGCGGTTTGTCCGGTTGCATAGGCATAGCCTGCAGTACCGTTCGCGGCGCCGTTGATAACTAGAAGTGTCCCGTCCGGAAGGATCACGAATTGACCCATGGTTCTGCCCTCGAGCATGTCATCGTCTTGCACGTAGACCGGGGTCGAACCATCCTGGGGCTCGGGTGTGATACGTTGGCAGTCGTTGGAGGAAGGATAATCGAAAGTGTTGATGTTGGGCTGCAAGTAATCGCCATAGGCGTCGGCCGGCATGTCGGAGCCTCCACAAAAGAGGATGCTTGGGGTGTAATTATTCGCAGGAGTGAGAGGAAGCATGGCCACCGCGCCTGAGGCCGGGTAGACGCGGACGACACCCTTCGGCATGTCAGGGAGAGGAGTTTCGAGGTTGTTATTGTAGTCCCACAAAACTAAACAAAGACTCAGTGACATGATTTCTTTCTTGAATGTATGTTTCACTTACTGGTCGATAAATTGGCTTGAACGAACATCTTTCCAGATGGCATGAGGTACGCGTGTGCGTAAGCATTGAGGCCGCTAGTAGTGGTCATAAATTGCATGTTCTCGATGTCGCCACTGCGAGGAGGATAGAATTCGAAAGAAGGCTCCGCCCCTCCACCCTCGGTGGTAGGATCGGTGTTGGGAAGGTTTCGATTGACATAGCCTCCGCCAACAAAACCTCCCATGAGGACAACTGAACCGTCAGCTAAAGCCTCAGTTCCAGCGTACCACCTTTTTCGGGCCATCTGAAGCTGGTTCTGGCCGTCGTACCACTGACAACCGTCGTCAGAGCAGGGATTAAGGATCCGGATAGCCTGAGCTCCGTCGTAGTCCTGATAGGTAGAGTCGAACTCTCCTTGGTCGGACTTCTCGCCCTGTGGTCCGATGGCGGCGTTTCCACCGAATGTAGCGAAGGAACCGTTGGGAAGGTGCATTCCCGAAGCGCAGAACGTGTTGGTGGTCATATCCATAAGTTCTGCAGTACTCGATGCAATGTCCCTGAGAGACGGAGCGTAAGTTTTGGGATGGAAAAAAGGTCGAAAGGAAAACAAATAAAATAGGGCGAGAGTTCAAAGGGCTGAGTGCTCCTTTGGCACGCCGACAGAGGGACTCCAGGGACAATTGGCTTACCATACTGCGGCCCACGCATGGTGGCCGTCGATAGTGGCCTCATTCGCCTCGACTTTATCCAAGATGTATACTTTCTCCTCGTTCCCCAAAAACATCTGAAAATTATCGTTAGCTTCGATTTTTCTCGCCTTGCGGGCGCAAAAAAAAAGGAACTGACCATCATAGCACTGACTAGCGTATCGCCAACATCAACTGTGGTTCCAGGTGAAGGTGTCTGAGCAAGGCTCAAGGAAAGGAAAGGTAACAAAAGCAAGGAGCGTAAAGACAGCATAGTTTGCGCAAGGGAGAGAGGAAAGGAAATGCCGGATCAGAGCCTGAGATGGGCCAAGATATATTGTTCAGCCTCGATACGAACATGCGATTAGCAGCGGGGCCGGTGCACAACAAGCCCAGCCAATGATGAATTTTGATGTTTCGGCGCCAGTTGCGCAGTCCAGACATGAACGCCGTATTTCGATAATGGAGATCCCGTACATTACCGTTTCTTGAAAGTCGAACGACGCCTTCCGCATGTTTGTAGCCAGGTCTGGGTCCCAAAGCGGTCGTAGTAACAGAACGCGACCGGGCGGTTTTAGAGTTTTGATAGCGTGGCGGTCTCGATCAGGTCTCCGTGTATGTCCTTCCGCGTCGCCAACGTCCGCCTCGCACACTCACTCGCTCGTCGTCGTCCAAGACATTGTCCAAATCTTCTGAAGAAAAAATTCAGCTCAGCGTCAGAACACGAAGGTCTCCAGGATATCGACTATGGCGACTATTCCTTGATTTTACATCCTGAACATCGAATACAAGGGGTAAAGCATATTCCTCGACGTTCGGTCCCTACCCACATCAATTGTCCCCCTTATGCATCCGATCCAAATCGGAACACCCATGCTGGGTCGGACACCCAACAGGAAGCCATCATCTCCCTCGGTAGTGAAGACGAAACTCGTCTGAGAAGTGCTGCCAAGCTCGCGGCCGCGACGTTGAGATTCGCTGGTGGTCTCATTCGGCCGGGTATTACTACTGACGCAATCGACGAACGAATACATCGGTTTATTGTGGAGAATAATGCATATCCTTCGCCGTTGGATTATCTTGGGTTTCCAAAGTCGTGTTGTACGAGCGTCAATAATATCGTGGCTCATGGTATCCCAGACGAGTAAGCCATCCTTTTATGCTATTTTTGTTCAGGACAAACCCAGGCTAAAGTTTTGCATCATTGGGTAACCTTTTTGTTGTCCTCGATCAAGCCGAGAACTCGAGCCTGGAGATATCATCAACGTCGACGTGACGGTTTACCTCGATGGCTATCATGGGGATACTTCTCGGACATTCCTTGTCGAAGATGTCGATGATCAAGGAAAAGAGTTAGTAGGAGTCACGCAAGAGGCCCTCGAGCTCGCCATTGGGATTTGTGGGCCTGATGTTCCCTTCAAACGAATCGGAGAGTATATAGACAAATTCGTACGAGCCAGGGAGATGTCAGTGGTCAGAGCGCTCACTGGACATGGTATTGGACGGGAATTTCACTGTCGTCCGTGGATCGTACATCATGGTAAGCATGCCAAAGTCGTCAACGATAGCTTCCCACTGATCAATGATACAGGAAACGAAGAGCCTGGAGTCATGAAAGTTGGCCATTGCTTTACGATTGAGGTATGTGTATGCGCCGCGTTGTATCTCGGTTCTGAATATATGTTTTTGGACAAGCCTGCAATCATTCAGGGAAGTAATCCTAGTGTCTGGGAATTCTTAGATGGCTGGACTGTTGCAACAGAGGTATGGGCACGATGATTTGACTTCCGGAATCTTCAAGTTGACACATTCTTCTTCAATAGAGTGGGGCTCGAAGTGCTCAAGCCGAACACATGGTTCTGATAACGAAAAATGGCGCAGAAGTTCTGACCAGATGATTTGAAATGCAGAGAGTTGCAAGGATAAGATTATAAGTAGGATTACAAGATGGATAAAATAATGTGGGGGGTCATGATGGTGGAGACTGTGATTCAGCGGCGTGTTGTGATTCTGCTTCCTGGGCAAGATCCCATCGTTTGACGATGTTGGCTTTGAATACACCCATGTCCTCTCCCGCGAATATTCGAAGCCTTTCTAGCCGTCGATCGCGTAGTCGATTTTTGGGAAGCATGCCCGACACGGCCTTTCGGATTATCTGCTCTCGAAAGTCAGGCTCGTCGTTTCAACGGCGTGGTGTCGATTGAGACGCACCTCTTCAGGTTTCCTTTCCATCATATCCTTGTATTTTATCTCTTTCAAACCACCCGGGTACATCGTGTGATGTCGATACACCTTCTGCTCTTCCTTCTTTCCAGTGACGACGATTTTGCGAGCGTTTGTTACGACAACGTAGTCACCACAGTCCACTGAATATGGATAGATTAGGTTTCATCGCAATCAATATGGTTGGACAAGACGCACGCGCTGGGTCGTATATGGCTTTATGCTTGCCCATCAGTGCGATGGCTATTCTTTCCGAGAGCTTTCCAAGTACACGATCTGAAGCGTCAACATGATGCCACACTCTAGCAAAGGCAAGGGCAGTCTATATCCATCGTCAGCACCATCAAACGACCGCATGCCATCACTCACATTGCCCACAGCCTGTGACATGGCAAAGAAAAGCTGCTGACCTAATCCAACGTCGTTCGGCAGACATTTTTCCCAAAGCGTGCTTTAGCGAAGCCTCCTGAGTGGACACCGACTCTCGCCGAAGATCGGCCGCCGTTCAAGTTCGCAAAAAATTACGTAAACACCCTCAATTTTCTCGGCTTCCGTCTGGGCGTGCAGCATCTCCAGGTCGCACTCTGCGTCCCCCCTCCTTCTTTGATTAGGTCTCTTTCTCTTGCCCGTCATGAAGATTATGCTGTCTTTTCTCCTTCCTTCGTTCTTCTTTTCTGCTGCACTTGCTCAGACGGCCGGGTCAATCGTGGAAGTTGGCGACACCCAAGTGAGCGCGATGATGGTACGGTTTCGTTCTATGGAGAGCTTGGTCGGAGGGCGCTGATCATCCGGGCTTGACTATTATAGATGTTCCTTGGAAATGAAGAGAAGGTGTATATATTGGACAAGGTCGAAGGGAATGCTGCTAAGATTCAGGGTCACTCAGCATGGGCAGCCGTCTGGTGAGCGTTCGTTCATGATGACCTTCTACAACGATCCCCTGGGATACCGACGTGCTGGATGATACATCATGTCTCAAATTTCTTCTTTGTTTTGCTCTCATTTCTCGTACCCCGAAGTAATTCCACGAAACTGATGCAGGGTCTTGCAGGGACATTGCGTCGAGTACTACAACACTGATGGATATGACGACGAACACTTTCTGTGCTTCAGGCATGCATCTACCAAATGGCTCGTTCGCAACTTTCGGAGGGAACAAAGCCATTGGTCCTCAAGGCGCCGACTCAGATCAACCAGGATTCGACAGTACCTACGATGATTCCGACGGTGGCACTTCGATCCGTATATTGAACCCGTGCACTGGAACCAACTGTCAGTGGTTCGACAATGCGAATCTCCTTTCGATGCAACAGCGACGATGGTACGCGGGTACTGAAGCTTTGGCTGATGGTTCTGTCGTTCTCATTGGCGGTTTCGTTAATGGTGGTTATGTTAATCGAAACCTTCCCAATAACGATCCCACTTATGAAGGAGGAGGCGCGGAACCCACCTTCGAGTTCTTTCCTGCACGAGATGCCGGCGCTCAGCTGATGCAGTTCATGACGACCACCAGCGGACTGAATTCGTATGCGCATGCTTATCTCATGCCGTCAGGGCAGATGTTCGTCCAAGCAAATCTGTCTACGAGTGCGTGATTTTCGAACTGTTTCTCGCTGCGATGTTCACGCTTCCTTAGTTCTGTGGGATTATAACAACAACATCGAAACGCCACTTCCTAAAATGCCCCACGGTGTTGTTCGTGTCTATCCTGCGTCAGGGGCCGTGGCCATGCTACCCCTCACGCCCGCGAACAACTACACTCCCTCTATCCTCTTCTGCGGCGGTTCAAACATGCCGGCAGACGCATATGGCGATTACCTCCAACCCAAGATCAACACCTTCTACTACCCCGCATCGAATGACTGTCAGCGGATCACTCCAGAGCCTCAAGATGGTTCAGCTCCCGAATACGTCCAAGACGACGACATGCTCGAAGGCCGAACCATGGGACAATTTATCATTCTCCCTACCGGCAAGCTCCTGATCCTTAATGGTGGCTCTAATGGCACGGCAGGATACGCAACGGCTACGGACGAAACTCCTTCGTATGCTGATATGCCGTACGGGATGAGTCTCGCAGCAGCTCCAGTGCTGACGCCTGCCATCTATGATCCTGATGCGCCAGCCGGTTCGAGATGGAGTCGAGACGGAATACAGACTTCCCAAATCCCCCGCCTGTATCATTCATCGGCACTCTTGCTGCCTGATGCATCGGTCATTATCGCTGGAAGCAATCCCAACGTCGACGTGAACTTGACCACTTTCTTCCCTACAACATACACCGCCGAACGCTTCTACCCTCCATACTTCTCAGCAACGACCAGACCCGTCCCACAAGGCGTACCGGCGAAATTATCGTACGGAGGCGCACCGTTCGACATTCAGCTCGATCCGTCGTCATACACCGGGGACGGTAACGACGCTGCAGGTAATACTACCGTCGTCATCATTCGCCCGGGCTTCACCACCCACGCGATGAACATGGGTCAACGTTTCCTACAGCTCAACAACACCTTCACCGTAATGCAGAACGGCACAATCCTGCTGCACGTCTCACAAGTCCCACCTAATCCTAATCTGATCACTCCGGGACCTGTCCTTCTCTTCGTCGTCGTGGACGGCATTCCATCAAATGGGACCATGGTCATAGTTGGCAATGGCAAGATTGGGAGTCAACCCACTCATACTGTCCAGGAGCTTCCGGCCGCTGTGACTTCCACCCCGACGCCTACGGATACTCCTTCATCAACAAAGTCATCTAATAAGAGCAGTGACGCCCGACGAACGACTGTGGGCATCGGCGCACTCGTTTTATCGATGGCTTGCGCTTTACCGGCCATGATATTCTTGACCGATTTCTCGTGAGCATCACACTTATGCACACGAGAACGGAAAGAATTGTAAGATCATGATGCTGGCATCGCGTACGTATAAAAGTTCATATTAGCATTAATCTTCTTGGACAGTTTTCGGACTCGCTACGGATATTTTCTCTTGCTTCCGTACTCATTCTAATGATCAGACACTTGCATGGACCTTGACTAGCATATTCGATTTCATATCTCTCATTCTGTCCGCATCGTTACTCTTCTTACTCTGCATAGTTTTGTCACTGTCTTTATTACATTGTGGACTAATTTCTTCTCGTAATGAATGCATGACAGAGTTCTCCCACCCGCCATGTGTTCTATGATGCTCAGCCTCGGGTTTCGAAGTTCTCTCATCTCAGATCATGCAGGACCGGAACCTTCACTGTCCTTCCATGATAATGAATGCAGTCCTGCTGCAGAATTATGCGACCCATTGACATGATTCAAGTGCGCAATCAACGGGGCCCACAGATGAGCAGGATAAGCCCAATACTGTCTATGAATTATTCTTGCAGTAGGATGCACCAGTATTCTCAAGTGGAACGGTTCCGAGACGCGTCGAGACGGTGAGTCTAGGAGCTTGGAAGCGAACAAAATGCTATGAACGGAAGTTTAGGCAAAACATTTCTAACTTTCGAGCGAGCTGTACAGCAAAGAAAATATGATCATGAACTCTTGATCAATGGCTGGCGATGAAGTGTTCCACCTAGCTCACTTGGCCGCGCGGCTTCCGATCTTCAGAACTAACTCTTTGGCACCGTCACGGTCGCTGGCGTCCAGCAGAGCCGTCGGCGCAATCGGGCCACTAAGCAGAAGTCGACTTCATGAGACTGACGCGGATTATTTCTGCAATTGAAAATTGATTCGTTTCCTCTGCTGCTGATGGCCTATGGCCAGATAGTATTGGAAGACTCGATACGCTCGTCTAGCCGGCATTGTATCGCATCGGCAAGAAAGCGCGGGAAAAACATAAAATATGGGTCAAACTGAACTGAAGGGCGATGATCCAGAAGGACGAGAAAACAGGCAGTTGCATTATTAATGAAAGCTAAATAGCAGGTCATATAAGATACGGCAGCGAGGAACGGCGCGAAACTCCAAACCTCGTCAAGTCGGTACGAGCTCTAATGGTTCTCCCCACACGTCCTGAATGCTCAATCCCTCGTTGCGACAGTGTTCGCGTACGGAAGCATCCAGATAAACATTTTCTGCGAGTTCACCGGGTGATATCGGTAGGGAACTGTTTCTGAGAGCTCTGATGACTCGCAAGCAAGGAAATTGGGCGCGGGTGAGATTTTGCAGTTCCTTGGGTAACTTTTCGCGCGGCCTGTCGCTATTATTGGCTTCCAGTTTCATTCCAGGGCCGGCACGTGCATCAATGAGAGAGTGAAGTGAGAACATTCCCAAAGTCTGTAGAGATGGATGCTCTGAAAGCAAAATTGGGAAAGTTTCGAAGGCATAACGACGCAAGCAGCTGAAGAACTTCAGCAGCGGGCACCACGTATGAATAGGCAGGGCATATGATCCAGGACAAAGCATCACTGCCAAAGAAAGTGATAAAAGTCGATGGCCGTGAAGTTCAAATACAGCCCCCATCTCCTCAATATCTAAGCATGTTAAACTGAGCGATCTGAGCGAGGGGAGCTGCCAATGGGCTAGAATGGAAATCGCTCGGAAAGTATGGAGGCCAAGGACTTTCACTCTGGGTAAGATGACCTTCGCAGAGGACTCCGGTGCCGTCTGGCCCAGAGTGTGGACAATGAGGACCTTCAAGTTAGTTAGTGAAGCAAATGTCCGGTACAGTTGCTGCCAGCTTTCCGGCTCTGTGATATAACCGGTGGCAAAGCGCAACTCGTTCAGATTGACGCAATGTAATGCGATGGAGAGGAGTTTGGGAAGGGCCCGTTCTTCCCATAGGTCCATTCGTTGGACAAGATGAGCTTTCCTCAATGGGATGAGAGGTTCAGAATCGTTGTGAGACAAAGATGGCCACTCAGGCGCCAGGAGATCTTGGATGTTCTCGGGAGCGTGGTTTTTTGAGATATCACGGATATTTTCGTAGAGCATAGCTTCTCCTATGTCATGCCATGTCGTGCAAGTAAGAACCACTGCTACTTTGGTCTGCCAGGAAGACCACCAGGCCTGCCTCCTAACTGTATTAGAGGATCGATCGAACCTAGCAAGACAAAGCCCAAGCCCGTCAGCGTCGTCACCGAGTACATAACGCGATTGCAGATGCATACCAGCCGAAAATATCATCACCGGGCTTTGGGTTTGAATCAAAGATCAGATCACTGAGGGAATCCCAAGGCGACGATAGCGCGGTGGCGAAAAGTAAGATTTCTCTCCAAATTTCTACTGGGAGACGCGTGATTCCGTCGTTCTGGCGATAGTTATACGATGCATCCATCATGAATTGTTTTGATGAATAGGCTATAATGGTATCGCTAGCCCTGGCACTGATAGCAAGTGCGATGGGTCACTAGAACTGTGGCCCAAGTGCCGGATGAATGGCGTCGAGCTCGACGCGTCACAAACACGAACAAACGGCGGCTAAAAAGTCAAGGCTGAGGATGGCAACAACATCGAATGCAGCTGGGCAAAGTCAGACGAGTATACACGAAGCCTCGACTTATCAAAGGCTACATCCAAGAGCATATCTGGAAAAATTTCTTGAGGAAGGGATGCGGACTGACGGCAGAAAAACGTCGGACTGGAGGGATGTTCAGGTGATCACAGGCAAGTAAGGATTATCTTCTGGATCTGATGATAAGATGGCTTTGGTACAATGCTCATCTTCTAGACAGGATCCATCTCTACGGCTGAAGGGTCGGCTCTTGTGAGATTGGGACAGACAACTGTCGTCTGTGGCGTCAAAGCAGAAATTGCAGAGCCAGCGTTAGATCGTGCAAACCATGGGTTTATAGGTGCGTCTCCTCAAGAACCACCACATAACCTCTAACTGAGTTTTGGTTCTGAAGTTCCCAATCTCGATCTGCCAGCGCTCTGTTCTCCAAAATTTAAGCCTGGGCCACCTTCCGAGGAGAGCCAGATATTGAGCGACCGATTGAATGATATATTAATCACGTATGCGTTCGGCCGTCTTCGTTAGATTCCCAAGCTCATACATGCTGCCCAAGCTCGAAGGCTTTAGACCCTACCTCCCTTTGCATACGCCCAGGTAAAGCGGTGTGGACGATCTACCTGGACGCTATATGCATAAACTACGACGGGAATGTCTTGGATGCCGCACTGCTTGCCATGGTCGCCGCGCTGAGAATCAGTGAGTCTCTTTCCCCCGAAATTGCCTGCCCAGTAGAATTAACCGTGACAAAGCACGACTGCCTGCCGCGTCATATAACGAGGAGACTAATAAGACGACGTGCACAAGACAAAATAGCGTACCCCTACAGTTAAGAAACACGCCCTATATCTGCTCGTTTGGATTATTCGACTTGTACGCTGTGGTCCCTTTCATTTCCCTTTTCTTCAATTCACTGCTATTCAGAACCCATCTACTTTCCGATCCTACGTCGTTCGAGGAACCTTTACTCGACACGACAATATCAATCGTCCTAGACCAGACGGGTCAAGTTATATCTGTGCTTCAAGAGGGTTTGGCCGCTGTTGCCTCGGAAAATTCGAACCAGATACTACGAAGATGTATTGAGTTCGCGAAGCAAAGGCTAATAATCCTTACTCCCAAAATAGAACAACGATGACGCTGTTCCGAAATTTTGTTCCGTTACGCTCAGCACCATTCGCTCGCCTCGTGTTGAAGGTCTCTATAGCTGCAACGTCTCCCTATCATATCGTGACATGAGTAAATAATTTTATTGCGGGATTAATGTTACAACGCCGATCAAATAGCAGCGCCTTTTGATTCAATTAGTGTGCCTAGTATCAATTTGGCATCAGGGACCCAAACGCCTCCATTCGCCACCCATTTTCGACGGCCTTTGCCACTGTGCGCCGCTTGGGAATACCACAGATTCGAGACCACACTCGTATCTCCGCCATGAATCCAAACTGGCCTTCTCCAGGTCCTCACTCATAGGACTGGAAATAGAAGGAATGCGCGGCATCTCTAGCGTCGTCAATGATGGAAGATGTCGAAGCACGATGTCGAACGCGAAATTCAATCGCTGCAACAGTTCGAGCGTCAGAAGAGATGGTGAAACTTGACGCAGGCATAACTTTACCTCGTAGTCATCTGAAAAATGCTCCCCTTCTTGAGGGCCCTTGCATTTGACAAGTTTCAGCTCCTTTAAACTTGTACACGCATAGGGCAGGCTCAGGACTAAGCCCATTGGCCAATCCGTACCATAACAGGTTATGCTTTCGACTGGTTTGGATGAGTTCGCCAAAGCAGAGACAATGTGTAGCATAGACGACCCTGTGAAGCCGTCGCTGGCTTTCCAAGCCAATGAGACATTGTTCACGGGGCGACCGGGGATGAAGATGGGCGCAAAAAGACGAGATCCAGTGAAGCTAGCTAGATTGGGAAGTGCGCCAGCTGGCAAATGAAAAGCGCCCGCAGGAGCGAGTGGATGGTGATTTGCACGATGGGGGAGATCGTCGACACCTTCAGCAAGATTTCCTTGATGTAAGGAAAGGTTGGAGTGTTCGCCTGAGATGCAAACATATTTTACGAGTGGATGTCGAATTAGGAAGGATCGCATTGGTTCCGGATCTGGATATAGCTGGAGCACGGATGATAAGTTGGTCAGATTGGGGAATGTACATCCATCCAGGATGGATAGCAGAGGTGCATCCCAGCCTATATGTAAGGATTTTAATGAATGCAGATTTTTGAGAGCGTTCGTGATGAGTCGCCTGAACGCTGAGAAAACGTCAACGACCGGGCTGAACGAGACACTATCAGCAAATAGTAAGAAAATTGTTATAGCTGCTCACTCTAGCAGCAACTCCAGCTCCAAGACACAAGCTGCAGCGTCGGGTGAACATATTAAAGTGCGACAGCATTGAATAAATGCGTCTAAACGATCGATGTGGATGCTCTTATAAAGAAGAGGTCGGGAAAGACGATGAAAAGACCTATTGAGGGTCGATGCAGTACAAAGCGAGGTCTTTGGCAAAAGTTCAAGCACAACGAGCACGATCTCTGTAGGAAGAGAGTCCATGTGCCGTTCTCTGGAGAAATTAGCAATGATCGCGGATGACTAAGCAGCACCGACTGTCTGGAAGAGATGCCACCAAGACGGCAAAAAGCAGAGTCTGCAACTCCAAGTGCACCGTCTCCTGTACCTCTACCAGCAACTCAATATCCTCAACCAAATGGTGGAGGGCTAGCATTACCAGGATCAACTTGGAATCCATCTCGTGAGTGGGCTCAATACCTGAAACCAACCCTTTGTCGAACGCGTTCTGCAGAAATACCTATCGACCCAGCTTTGCAGACGCCCCAGCATCCCGTGGCGTCAGTATCAGCGTGCTTTTGACTCTTTGATCAAATTTCGTGATACCGCTTCAGATACTATCCTTATCCTCAATACCAATATCCGCCGCCTCATAACTATACTCCTCCCCAAACAACCGCGCCAGCTGCTCGAGCAACCCAAAACAATCAATCAAATTCTGGAGGTCTTGATACTACCGATCTTGCGACTTTGAACGATGTATTGGGCAGTGCAGGCGTTGACGTCAGGGTGAGTCAAACCCGCCCTCCTACTGACGCGTGTATTCTCACATTACCCATAGGCCGAGGAAGAGGGACTACAGCGCACACAGAATGCTAGCTTCAGTGTTCCATTCAGAAGTGCTGAAGGCGATCGATCGCGTCGCCAAACTCAAGTCAATTCGCATGTCTTGGGCCAACTGATTCGAGATATTGGAAACCACCACAAAGTCTCAAAGATACCGGAAGATTCCATTCAATACATGGGCTTTGCCCTTCGAATACGACTACAAGAACTACTGGCCGAAATGATCGCCGCATCCAAACATCGAACTGAAGCCAGCGTTCATTCGCCACCCGGCGTTTATGAAGACGGTAGTGCAATGTGGGATCAGGTTGTCCGCAGAGACGTGGGCAAACAAATCAGCGTGATAGAACGTATCGAGAGGGAGGAGGAGATGCGAATACGAGCGGAACGCAAAGAGCGAGCCGAAGCCCTTGCAGCCCATACCGCTAATGCTGCAAACGCTTATGCAGAGGCGAATGGCGGCGACGCGATGGATGAAGATGGTCCGAAGAAGAAACGCAAGAAGGAGGCTGGTCCTGGGGTTACCGCAAAGAATATGAGCGATGAGGTGCGTAAGAAGATGAGTAACGCGGTGGCTAGTCAAGCTGCTGGGCTATCCACCGGGAAATACGCGTGGATGAACGCTGGTAGTGTCGGGGCGTCGAGTAGCAGTGCTCCGGTGAAGGCTAAACCACGAGATGCGAGTGGAGGCGCTACGCCGGCAGCAGGCAAGGGGTGGGCGAAACCGTTTGTCAAAACAAAAGACAAAAATGCTAAAGCGGACGAAGACACACGGCAGACCATCACTCTCAGCGATGCTCTGTTTGTGATCCAGAAAGAGCGAGGCCACGGAGGGGGACGTGGAGCTGCGCGTGGGTGGACGTAAAGCTGGTTGTATATGCTGTGTATTTGATCTTCCATATCATTTTAGCAATAAACCTTGATCAAAGGATGTGCCGTCCACAGGGCAAGACCGCAAACTCCATTGAAGGCTCCTGACTCTCGTCAACCTTCGGAGGCTTGGGGAGAAGGCGGTTCATCCAGGGCCTCCCCGCTAGGTTCGGCCTCCAGTCTGTTGTCCTGCAAAGTTGCCGCCAACTGATCATTGTTGGAATG
Organism: Sistotremastrum suecicum HHB10207 ss-3; assembly: GCA_001632355.1. Lineage (NCBI taxonomy): Eukaryota > Fungi > Basidiomycota > Agaricomycetes > Sistotremastrales > Sistotremastraceae > Sistotremastrum > Sistotremastrum suecicum. The sequence continues at coordinate 7,394 of KV428082.1, read as the reverse complement.
GGCTAGCTGCTCCTGAACGCGCTGCTGTATGATCATTCCTGTGAAAATCGATCCAGAATTGAACAGGAGATGCACGCAAGGGCCATACCTAGACACACGAGTACCGAACCGTCGAATGCCTTGTGCATATTGGGCTGCCAGGTCTCCGATTGAGTAGAGTTCTGAGTCCTTCCTCGAGGTTTAAGATATCTTTTAGCGGCTGGAGAGGACGGGGTAGAAATGTTGTGTTTTCGTGGGCTTCTTCGTGTCGGGGAACTCAAGATATCGTCATCTGACTCCTGTCTTTGAAGACGATCGATTTCTCTGTGGTTACGAGTCGAAAGCTGTCCACAAGTGGTGTAATACTGGGAAGCAAACTGATGGATGCTTTTTAAAAGGTCCTGAAATGAACGGTTCATGCGAGCATAGTCTGACCATAACTTGGGCTCACTGATGACGGGAGAGAGGCACTAACGATTTCTTCATCTGAACTGGGAGTTGGCTGAGGAAGGGTTGGATCTGCGATAGCTTGCCCTCTGTGTTTCTTATATTTTGTGGGCCGTTTATGACCACGCTTTGATATTGAGAACGCAGTTGTGTCAAGAGCGTCGTCGTCCTCTTCACCATCATGTATCCGGTCCATGGCTTCAGCGAAGTCTTCTCCATGGTCTAGATCATTTTCTTCACGACGACGCGATGGGACGCGTCTCTTTTTCTTAGGGGGATGAGAGGAGCCAGCAGCGTCTTCAGCGATAATATTTCCCAGATCATCAATCGCATAAGGACGATTGTGGCTTGTGAGCTGGTCTTCATTTAATGGTACTCGATGTCCATCAGCATGTACTCGAAGGGACGTTAGGTCGTGAACAGAGATGCGCGGTGCCATACAAGAATTCTGGTCGATTAGGATTAGGGTTATCCGCCGGTTCCGAAACCAGTAAGCGCCGAAGCCCTGGCCAACTTCGTTTCAACGTTCAATACGACGTCTGTCCATTTCTTGTGATGGTAGGTGTTTATGAAGCTGCGTGGTGATCGCCAGATCTAATGACTTATACAGGTCGTGTGTCAATATTTTCTTCGAGGCAATTGTCATTTCGGCACGAGTTGCAGAAACGAACATCCTGCCAACCGAGGACCTGCTGGACCTGGAGCCTTCAAAAGTGCGTGGACATCTTCCGAACAGCTCCTGTGTCATTCTCTGAAATAGCGTCAGACCAAACTTGGGTTGCTCCAAATTCCAATCAAGCCAACGCGTCGACGGCGAAGGACGCGCCAACGATACCCTTCTCGTACGTCATCCATTGATGATCCGAAAGCTTTCAGTTCTGATATTCTGAAAGCATAGAAAACATTACCAAAGATCTAACACCATTCTCTGAGAAACCCCTGTGGCCGCTGAGCTCGTATGGGCCCTCGAAGTCAACGAAAACTCTGATCGGTGGTCTGGACGAATCTCAAGAAGAGATGAGATATAACGCCACTCAGGCAGTTGCTTCTGGAAACATCGAAGCCTATGTGCGCATATTTCTCTATTCTTGATCGAATAAATTTCTGATGCGTGAAATTGTAGAAACAATACGAAGCACAAAAAATCGCCGCAGCAGAGCAGGTCATGAAGAATGCTTTGGCCAACGTCAACAGTCTGTACGAACAAGCCGTGAAACAGTTCAACGGAGATACAAATCCCCCCACTGCCAACGCAGTCTCAAACGCTCCTGTCTCGATATTCGGACAGACACCTGCACTGACGGCTCCGAAAGCCAGTCCCTTTGGATCTGCTTCACAAGGTTCAGTTTTCGGCCAGCCTTCTACAGGGGCGTTTGGCGCTGCTGCACCGTCCTCATTCATCAAGCCTGCCACAGCTGGCGTATTTGGGTCGAGCACTACTCCCTCCGCATTTGGCTCCTCTGCTTTTGGGTCACCTTCTACGTTCGGTTCCAGTTCGTTCCCTTCTACAACAGGTACTTCCACTATCACTCCATCTTCTTCACCTTTTGGTGCATTCTCCAACGCCGATAAACCCTCTGTATTCGGACAACCGAGTGCACCGGCGCCAGCGCCAGCGCCGTCATCAGTCTTTGGGTCAGCTTCGACGAGCACTCCAGCTACGGCACCCGCATCTGTATTTGGGTCGGGAGGAGCAGGATTTGGCAACACCGGACAATCTCCAATGCAACCCCGACCGTTCGGTGCACCAGCTCCCAGTGCTCCGTTCGGATCGCCCTTCTCGCAATCCCAACCGCAGGCATCAGCTCCCGCACAGGCTCCAAGCAGTGTATTCGGCACACCTTCTGCATTCCCTTCCTCTAGCAGCGCCTTTGGTCAGACTCCTGCCCCATCAACCAGTGTCTTTGGTCAGACTGCGCCTGCGCCGCTGACGAATAATGTTTTCGGACAACCTTCCAATACAACGACATCGAGCGTTTTTGGCCAACCTGCACCTCCGCCCCAGCCGGCAGCCAGCCCGTTCGCACCCACTCCTTCCCAACCGCCACCGCCACCGCCAGCAGCAGCCGCCTCTCGACCTACCACCCAATTCGTTCCTGCATCAGACCCATACATTGCGACTCTACCGAAAGATTATCTACAATCTCTCCCAAAGGAAGTACGAGCAGCATTTGAAAGTGATTCTTTCGATTGGAATGGACTCCGTGTTCCCGAATGGGTTCCACCCACCGAGCTGCGGTAACCATATCACGACGGACTCATGTTTCATACTTCGTAACTTATTCAGTGTATCCGATAAAAGTCCCCTGCCATACGCCGTCCATATTAGTAAACCAATGCCACTTAATCGCAATCACTATTAGGTGAAAGCTACATTAATGAAAATAGCATGAATAGTTCTACGAGTGAAATTAACTAAGATCAACCTCGACTGTCTCTCCCACGTCTTCTTCAAGATTATCTCTGCTCGCAGAAGGTGGCGGCACAGGCGGGGGTGGAGAAGGAGGGGCTGGAACCGGGGCTGGAGGTTCCGCTTTAGATTGATCTATTTTGACGGGCACGCTTTCCGATGAAGGAGGCGGGAACTTGAACTCACGATTCATCGTACCACTTCGCGTGTGTATCGAACTGGGGCGTGGCTTTGGTGGATTGTGATCTTCTGGTACCGTGTCGACCTCAGCGTCGGCTTCGGCCTCTTCTTGAATTATCGAGCCTGAACGAGCCCGAGTTTCTGGGCTTGGCGCACGAGGGACTGGAGATTGGTTGACGAATGGTGTCGTAGGTGGAGATGTAGCTTTCGCGGGCAGGGAGGCGCGATGGCTAGCTTTTGTGGGTGATTGAGACAGGGGCATCTGTGACATGGATGCTGGTCGAGTGAACGGGGTCTGAGAGATGGGAGCCGAGGGCGTTGTCCCGAGATAATAACCAGAGATAGGAACCATTCTGCCAGACTGTCAAATCTTAGAAGGATTACCGTCAGACTTCACTCACTTTTTCTCCGTGTGACAGGCGAAGATCCAGTGTGGCTGAACAACGGGGATACTGAGCTGCAGGGCTCGTTGATATTCCACACTTGGAGTCGAAGGATCGGCGTGCCCGGGGTTGGCAGGCGTAGAACACACGAAATGAGTGGTATCGATTTGGATTTTATTGCTCCATTTCGCGTGCATCTCTCGCAATGCCAGTTTTGCGTTCTCCAACATAACGACATCTTGTACATTCCCGAAACAAACTGAGATACCAGAGGTATCAGTCATGGTATGTGTTCGAACTTTCACGACATTTGACGGGTATGCGCCGGCGGTCGTTCGAAGGACAAGCTGAAAGGTGTATTCCGTGTTGAGTTCGAGGCCTGATAGCTTGGTCGAGGTATTCTGAGTAGCCGAAGGTATGGCTGCGAGACGTTCACCGTTTTTGAATATGTCAAGTGAACGCAGCTTCGCAGTAGCAAGCTTTAACGGCGGCCATTCCAGGGTGACGGAAGTTTGGGTGACATTCCGAAGCTGCCAAAGTTTCCAAAAGGCTGCACGTATAATGAAAAACTAACATACCTCGAGAACGGGGGGCTCAGGTTTGTGTACGCCATATGTACTCAGTATCTCCTCCTGCAGGTCCCAGAACTCGGCTTTCTGTCTCTTCTCCTCCGTGGTGTTCCTATTCACTGCGATATTGACGATAGATCCTGAGGTAACACCGGGGGGAAGTAGGATTGACGGGAATTCGATTAGATGGGCGCGTTCGCCTATTAGAATCTGTAGACGTTTTGAGTCCCGACGTTTTAAGCCATGAATGAGTTTTAGCTACCGCCATTCCCGCATCTGACGAAACGTGAGTCCAGTATTGGAAGATAGCACCGTAGCTAGACTAACCAAGCTTGCCCACCGTGAACATGAACGTCTCCTGGGCTGACATTTTCTAATGCTGACTCGTGAGTCGCGACCCGCAACGCGTTGAAGACGAAAAAGTTGAACGTTGAACAAGCGCGCGTACACGCTTGACTTTCTGAGTTGCCTTTTCGAGAGGCTTCTAGTCGCCACCTTCACCGCCGCCATGCTACCTTACGACCCAATGCGAGCGTATCGTCACAAAAGAGATGCTGCTCATCAAGCCTTCAATACGAAATATGCTATGCTAGGTTTCATCTCTTCCGGAACGTATGGTCGCGTCTACAAGGCCAAGACTCGAGATGCTGAGGAGCGGATATACGCGATCAAGAAGTTTAAACCTGACAAGGAAGGGGAGGTCGTTACATATACGGGAATTAGTCAGAGTGCTATTAGGGAGATCGCAGTGCGCATTTTTACCGTGTCCTCTGTCTTCGCACCTGATTGATCTAGTTGAATCGCGAAATCAGCCACGAAAATATCGTGGCATTGCGGGAGGTCGTTCTGGAGGACAAATCCATCTATATGGTCTTTGAATACGCCGAACACGACTTCTTAGCAAGTCCGAGGGTTTGGAAATGTCTGTCCTGTCTAATGATCTTGCTAGCAAATCATTCATCACTTCTCTACCACTGTTCGTGCCATGGTCCCACCATCACTTCTCAAATCTTGCATTCATCAGCTGCTGAACGGTCTTGTCTACCTACACACCTGCCATATTCAACATCGAGATCTGAAACCGGCTAACATCCTCATTAATTCGGACGGCGTAGTGAAAATCGGAGATCTCGGTCTCGCAAGACTTACATATTCCCCGCTTCAACCACTATATTCCGGTGATAAGGTCGTCGTGACCATCTGGTATCGAGCGCCCGAACTCCTACTTGGTGCCCGACACTATACAAAGGCTATTGACTGCTGGGCTGTTGGGTGTGTAATGGCAGAGCTCATCAGCCTGCGTCCAATCTTCAAGGGAGAAGAGGCCAAACTAGATCATAAGAAGAATGTGCCTTTCCAAAAGGACCAAGTAGTGAAGATATTTGAAGTTTTGGGAACCCCTAGTGGTATGTGATGTTGTTTGGGATAGATCTCCAGTAGCACTGAGCATTGCACAGTTCATGAATGGCCAGGCCTTCCTCAATTTCCTGAATACCTTAATATGAAGGCTCTGGATAATTACCCACCAAAACTCACTGAATGGTGCACAACTAGATTCCGCAGCAAAGATGCAACTGATCTTCTGAGGCAACTGTTCATGTACAACCCTGAGAATAGAGCAACAGCACTTGAAGCATTCAATCATAAATGGTTTTCTGAGGATATCAAACCAACTAGAAAGTAGGTGCAGTCTCTGAAATCCTAAACAAAAGTCCCAATCAACAAATGTTTTCTCATATGAAACATATAGTGCATTCCATGGCTTACCACCAAACCATTGCCCTCCTTTGAGAAAGATTACCCAGGATGAGGCTTCTCTTGCCCATCATGTACCAGCCTCAAATAACAACAACCCAGCATACAATAATCCCAATTCAAAGCCTGCAAGTTGGAAGCCAGCTAGTGGACAGAATTTTGGCTCTGCTTTTGGTGTCAACACTGCTGTCACCATGCAGGTCCCAGCAGGTAATAATAGTGGAGGGAGTAGGAAGAAACCACGCTTGGAATGAATTTGACCTTGCTTGAGAGAGTGCCAGTGACAGTCACAAATAGTGTTTCAAAAATGCAATGTATTATATCACTTTGACATCCCCATATTGTATCATATTGTGTCTGATAACAGTTTATTTGAAGGATGCACACAAGTATAGCAAAAAAAAACTGACACCCATGGCTAGACCTGGGTGGTCTGCTTTCTAGTTCATGCATGGCTGCTGCTTATTTTACTCATCAGATTATTTTGCTTTCCTGCTATGGATGCTGCTGTGTTCTTTTATACTTTGATACTTATTTGGCACTGATGTAATCAGTTAGGAAATGACATGCCAAATCTAGGATACTAAGGTCCAGTTACTACATCTGAAAAAATTGGGCTCCTTTGGACTCTTATCATCTTGCTGAAAGTCCAAACAGGATAGGGTTTACCACAAGGCCATACTTGTTATACTTGGGTACTACCTGTGGTGAGATCAAGATCTGCCAGTGTGTCAGCTGCATTTGTGTATCCATCCATGCTATTCAGAGAAAGTGGAAAAGACTTCTTCTGGATTGTTCAGAAAGTCAACACTGAAACATAGTACTCCTGCTGATTTCTGTCCCTTCTTACTAGTACCTGACTCAGAAAACATACTAATCCAACCCCTGAGCACTCCTGAGCACTCAAGGTACAATTTGTAGGTCATAATTGTTTCTGAAGGCAGTGTCAGTGCCCACCTATTCTAGAAATCTTCTGCAGAATCTGCAAGCAGATGATATGATAGAGAAAGATTAGATCATGGCATTTTAATTATGTTGTCCAGGGGATGGTCCAGATGGGAACAGTGAAACCTATCTGAATCCCCATCCCAATGAGCCCAAAGTCATCAGCAATAACCTTCAAGCCCTTCTGCATGACTTCCTGATCCTCACCTGGTCAAACTCTGGGCAGCCCTGTGAAGCACTGGTTGGAGGGTTGTTGTGTTGCAATCTAAGACACTGTGGGTTATCAAGGATGCCTAGAAGAACTCAGACACAGACACAAACACAGATATGTGGTGACAGCCGCAGCTGTAGTGGAAGACTGGACAAACAATAGTAAACATACAAGATGCCTTCCCAGCCTGTCCCAGGCATGGAGATTATTGCCAGTGCTGGTGTCATGGTCCACCTTTTTCTGTCATATTCTGTAGTGTTCTATGGTAGAAGGTTTTAGAGAGTTCTGTAAGAGGAACATGGTAGAGCCATATGGAAGGCAGTAGAAGGTCATAGAAAGACAGAGAACGTTATAGAAGGTGGCGGAATCACATGGAAGATTCTAGAAGTATGAGTCACCGTGCTATATTTAGATCATCCTAGTAGTATATAAGAACACCCATGTACAGTAGACACCCCAGCTTCAATCTCTTAGGATTTCCACTCTCACTGTTGGTTGTGCCTAGTCCATTAAAG